>CP139504.1:335648486-335777678 GCA_021014915.2 Artemisia tridentata subsp. tridentata
CTCATCAGCGACGCCTTCAGAAGTAGCTCTTTCCCTTGTACTGCTAGTAGGAGTCTCATAACCACCAGAATTTATCTTGCCAGACTTAACTCTAGTAGTGCTGCTTTTGCCTTGAGAGACAAAGGCAACATTTGAGGAACTGGAAGATGCTTTAGAATAGCCCTTGACTTCCTGTTCAAAAACCCTAAGGTTATTGTATAGGTCATCAGTTGTCATGCTGTCCACTTCATCCGTTACCCTCATAGTCATAGAAACACTTGACCATTCTGATGGGAGTGCTCTGAGGAATTTAAGGTTGGCATCTTCCTCTGATACTGGAGCACCAAGAGATTCCAATTGTTCCAGAAGGAGTTGAAACCTATCATAGCCCTTTTCGAGTGCTTCTGTACTAGATATGCTGAAAGTCTCAAATTGTTGCTTGAGAACAGACTTCTGCATTCTCTTTGAGTTTGCATTCCCACCAAAACGCTTCTTGATTGCTTGCCAAATTTCTTTGGCATCGGTCATGTTATGAAACGTTCTCAAGTGCTCTTTGGGAAGAGCCATCATCAGCACAGTTCTTGCCTTTTTCTCCTTTTCAACAGCCCGTATCTCCTCTGCAGATACTGGTGGTAAAACTCTAACCGATCCATCTGCTCCAACCGAGACCCTTTTCTTTGAATTGCCTTTCTGAATAACCTTCCAGATTTCACTATCAGTATATTCCAAATAATGTTCCATCTCCATCGCCCATATATCGTACTCATCTCTTTTCAGGAGTGGAAGTTTTATATTGGATATGGTTGTGGTTGAGGGAATGATTGGTGTTTTGGTGCTGCTGGTTTCAGGTTTCTCTTCATCATGAATGGATTTGTCATCATCACTGCCATGCATGGAGAATTCATCATTCTTGGGAGGGGTTTGATCAGGAGGGATTTCGGTTCCAGTCATGTTGTAGGATGATTTTAGTGATTTAGGGTTTGTGATTCTTCACCACTTGTTGGTCCACACGAATATGGATCTCTAAGTAGCCTTTAACAACTTAGTAGACGACTTGAATAAATCAAATCAATCTAAGCGAGACTCTAACACTTTGTTTATGCTAATGCGGAATCTTAACACAGACAATGAAGAACACAACTAACTTTGTATTACTAATTGTTTACTGAATTACAATCTTCGTCGTCATCTCTAAACTATGCGTTAGGGTTCCTTTTATACACCAAGGAAACCCTAGATACAAAACTTGCTAAAGGATCTACGTATCTTCTCTAAAGATAACTTCAAATCCTTTCCTAACTTATCTCTAACTTATCTCTAAAATACATAACCAGACTTAACTTAATAAGTCAACCGGACTTAACAATATTTTACTCTACCAGACTTAATATTGTACTACCAGACTTAATAATACAAAATACACTAACAGACTTAATTGTGTACGCCACCAGACTTAAATCTGTTTTCCCATAAAATATCCTCTTGATAATTCCAAACAGTAAGTGACAAGAACTTAGTTAAATTAACCAAAAGTTGACGTTATATATACAACTTCTCACATCATATAGGTAATAAATGTTAAGACTTACTTTTAAAACCTACATAGGCGAACCTAGTAAACAATAAATATATTTATATACATATCACAATTAGGTTTAATTCATTCATACCCTAGATCATTAGACATTCCCAACCCTCCAGGTACCATAACTTTAGGTCAGTTATAGGATACACATCACCATCCGTTAGGAGAGACTTTAGAAACCACACTCACCGTCACATGAGTAACAACACATAGGTATACTAAAACATTGAGATTTAAATTGAAGAGACTTGAATATAATACTTGAAACTAAAACATGGTTATGTAATTTAGGTTGCGTGTTGGTGTCGTGCACTTCCAAATTTCACAGCATTCACTGTTCAGACAAGAAAAGGTGAGTTCATGGCCCCTACTTTTCACTTGTTTTAATACTATTTTGGGGGAGAATACATGCTTGTTTTAAACTAAATTCAATGACTGTTTATTTGGTACATGAAATCTAGACTTGATTGTTTTACTTGAAATGTGATTGGTGTTATATGCTAGACTGTTACTTGAATGCCCTATTTGAATACATGATATATACATAGATCAGGGGTACTGATCAGATATGTATATGACTGTTTACGTGGATGCCTTATTTGAATACATGATATATATACATAGACCAGGGGTACTGGTCAGATATGTATAAGAGTGGTTTACTTGAATACTTTATACTTGACATGTTCATAGATCAGGCATACTGAACAGTGCCGGGCGTACCGGGTACATTGACTGGGCGAAAGGCGAAACGGTCACATTACCAAGCGTACTGGTCATGGCGAGCGTACTGATATATACATAGACCAGGGGTACAGGTCAGATATGTATAGGTGTGATTTACTTGATTGCTTTATGTGTGTACATGACTTTAATACTAAACTGTATGATATTCTGTGTAACATAATCTGTTTTAATCAAACCTATGAACTCACCAACCTAGTGTTGACCCTTTTTAGCATGTATTTTCAGGTTTAATGTGATGATTTAGTGGCGAAGACTTTTGGTAGGGCATGACATGGTCATAGAAGACTCTGATAAAATTGGGACCACTTAAAATCTTTTATGGGCTTATATTTTCACACCATTTTGAAATGTTGTAAACAAATCATTTTTGAATATGAAGTTTAATTTAAACGGTTGAGTTAAAACCGTTCTTTATACTCTGTGTTATGATACCAATTGAGTAGCACCCCAATGACATGTATGCTTCCGCTAAACCAGATTTTGGGGGTGTTTCAGATTGGCATCAGAGCCTAGGTTATAGAGAACTGGGTATTTTAAAACCTAGACTATAACCACTTTTTACAAAAATAAAATTCTATGACGGACACATGCCAGCCTGCCAAGCCTGTTGCCTTAGTTACTGTTTTACTTATGATATGTTCTACTGTTTGATGATTCATATACATACTTATATATGCATACCATAATTGTCACAACCTTCCCCAACACAATTACCAAATTCCTTTGAAACACCAAATTCACCATCATCCACAAATTAACCAATTCATTTGATAGCAACCTCAACCTATCACCTTAAAACATGTATCTTGATCTCACTCTTCCGCCGCTATTTTAAATGGACTTGTCATTTGGAAAGAAGACCTATCCTCCGCCACATGACGACTATGATTATCTACTCAATGGTGTCTCTTCCCGACTTTGCTCGCGTATCCTACCTGTGACGATTTTACCCTCGTGCGATACCGCCCTTTTTATTTGAAATTTTATCCGCCGTTATCTTTTATGATGTAGACCAATGGCTCCTACAAGAAAGACAACCAAGACTACACGTAGTCGACCCGCTGCTACCACACTTCCAACCAGGGATGAGGAAAACCCACCTAGTATAAGTCAAGCTATGCTGGATCAAGTGTTTAACAGCGTGATGGCAGCAGTGACTGCAGCAAATGCAAACAATTCGACTACGGATGTCGGAGCCTCAAGACCTACAAACGACAACAACCGCGGATGCACCTACCAGGAGTTCCGAAAGACCATGACTGGAGGCTTTGGAGGAACCGAGGGAGCGGTTGTTTTGGTCAGATGGATGGAAAGGCTGGAGACTGTGTTTCGAATATGCAGATGTGCGGATGAAGACCGAGTTAAGTATGCATCGTTCACCTTTGTGGATGCCGCTCTAACCTGGTGGAACAACTATTTAAAGTCTGCAGGCATTGATGCCGCGTACATAATGCCATGGGAAAAATTCAAGGAAATGGTGCTTAAGAAATACTGCCCCCGCAGCGAAGTTAAAAAGTTGGAGGTGGAGTTTTGGAACCTCAAGGTACAGGGCACCGACATTGCTGCATACAACCAACGCGTTCAAGAATTGGCCTTACTGTGCCCCGAGATAGTCCAAACCAAAGCACGTTTACTAGAAAGATACGTTGGAGGATTACCCCCATCCATCAAGGGTAATGTCACTACCTTCAAGGCTATGGACTTCCATGAGACTTTGGAAGTGGCTAACAAGTTAATGGACCAAGTTATTGAGGATACCGCCGAGGGTGTGGTTGATGACAAAAGGAAATGGAATGATCACTACGGAGACAACGACAACCAGAACAAGCGACAAAGGATCGCCAAGGTCTATACTGCTGGAGAGAAGAAAGGTTATGCTGGAAATTTACCCAAGTGCAACAAGTGCCGATTCCACCACAACGGACCTTGCCCCGCTCAGTGTGGGAACTGCCTAAAGATCGCACACAAAGCTAGGGATTGCAAGGCTCCCACCCTCGTGATGGACCCGAACCTCTCAATAACCTGCTATAAGTGTGCAGTGATAGGGCACTTCAGGAGTGAATGCCCGGAGCTGAGGAACCAGAATGAAGGAAGAACTCGTGAAAACACATACACAATAGAAGGAGGAGAAGCTCGCCAGGACCTCAACGACGACACCAGTGATGGCAATGCTTAAGAAGAGAGTTTCCTAGTTCTTGAGTTGTAAAGTTAAGTTAGATTCAAGTTGTTACGTAGTTTAAGGTTAGTTCCAGCTTGTTGCTTGGCTTAATCTCATGACAGTTCTTGTTTGATGAGTTGTGAGATTAAGCTTAAAACAAGTTGTTACTGGGCTTAAACTTACGGTTTAGCTTAACTCCACAAAAAAAGACCTACGCCTAGATTCTCTTAGTATTTGTATTTCTTTTGAGATGTTGTTTTGTACGAACCCCTCCGTAATGAAATCCTTAACTTTTGAGATCAAGATATTATAATGCCCATTTTTTTATCTTCAACACTTTTGAGACATGTTCATTTATTTGTGCACCTGTGATAACTTGTTGTGATCCCAAACCAATAAAAGCCAAATAACATGACGATTAAACCCGGCATCGCATCATCAATCCTCAATTAAGCATAGCCTGATCACCTATGTTTAGTTTAGGAAGGATCATGCCTTGATGGGAATAGTCATCGTGAGAGACATCCACGCACTAGAACTTTCAATAGATATCCCGACCATTGAGTTTCACCCGACAGTCACCGAGACCTGAATCCACATAGAGGTTTGAAAAGTAGAACCAAAGAACACTAGAACCTTCAAAACCTAAACCCCTTCGGGTATTTCTGAGTGAAAACCGAGGACGGTTTTCGTTCCTAAGACGGGGAGGATGTGACAAACGGTAAATTTGCCCTAATATTTAATGCATAACAATTCATTTAGCAGATTAGGTCATTATGTGATTATAAAAGAAAACATACCTGCACATATTGACACCCGGAAATCTCACCAAGGAACAGTGAAATTATCAGATATTGTAATTTACTCACTATATTGTAGTAGGAAAGGGAGGTTATCCCAGTTTTACACAGATTGACACCACACGCAAACCAGGAACAGATAGAAATTCATGAAATATTAGAAAATAATTAAGGACTCGGAGACAAGCTTAAGTATTATTTAACGACTTTAAAAATAGACACTCTCGAACTAGAAACAGGTTAGGATGAATCCGGATTTGACACAGATTAACGGGACTCGGGTATTTAATTTACTCACTTAGGTTCAAAATTTCCACTTATACTTATACATACTTAAAATAAAAACTTACTTACTCCACTCACACCTTATCCCCAAAAACTTTTTCTCTGCAAACCCTACTTCCCTCTCTTTTTATCGCCGCCCTCTTCTCTTCCCCAAACAAACCGAACCATCACCATCCACCATTAATGCCTTTGAATTAGATCCTTTTGTCTCCTTCATAGTCACAAGAATACATAGGTTGAAAAGCCATAAGTATAGGGACAACACACCAAAAAGCGGTGATTATCCTCCCAAAAATCCGAAAGAAATATGGAGTTTAACTCCGGTATTCTCCATAAATCCGCACCTCCTAAGTGGTCTTCGAATCACACCACTATCAAACACACTAACAATCTGAGAAGTTCTCAAGATCCAGGTTAAGGCTGTGATTCGAATTGGAGGCTGTGGTGGGTTAATATCGGAGCAAGTGGGTTCGGCTTGAAGGATTTCTCATTAGTGTTCATACGCCAAGAAATCTTGTCAGGTTTATCTTAATCTTAGTTATATTATATTTTCTTGAATCATTTATAAGAAAATCTAGGTCGAATAAATAAGTAGATTAGGTGATGTTGTTGTGTTTTCTGTCGAATTAAAGCACCTAGGCACACCCTTAATTGACTTTGAAGGAAGATTTTTAGTTATGGTTGTAAAATAGGTCGAATAGAGATTATCAGTAAGGTAGAAATTATCATTGTTGGATATTGTTTTTCTGTCAAAGTAAGTTGTTTAGCAGTGGCATTAAGTGATGAAAATACTTAGTATTCAATTCGTAGCATTGTTCGAATAAAAGTCCTAGGATTAAAATGCTTTGAGTTGATAAAGGCTTGATTGTGTTATCATAGGAACTAAGTTGATCAAGGTTAGCATTGAGGTTGTCGTTAGTAAAGAGCAGGAACCCCATTTAAAAGGATTAGAATACTCATGGTTGCGTGGTGCTCAAATCTGTGGTGGGTTAGTACATGGTTGAAGTAGTCGACTAGGATTGCTAAGCTATAAGGAAGGGGTTAACGAGCCTAGGCATACCTTATGACTATGCCTCAATTCAAGATATGAAGCGAGGACACAAAACTCAATATCACCAATAACAATCTTAATAAATGTCGTCTAGGATTGGGATAATGGTCATATGAAGATAACCCTATAGCAAACAAGAAGTAGAAAAGCTTAGAACACTTAAGTTTTTGGAGGACCCTAGCATACCCATTGTCGACCCCAAACGGGTCAAAAACGTAGTGTACAACCATCCCTTAGACACTCAAGGACCTAAGCTCGAGTAGTACTCGAAGGAGGATCACAAGGAGAGACCACAGCCGTGATTATTTATCCATTACAGTCGCGAGTTAAGGTCTCCAAAGAGACTTGCCAAGATGATAACTTGGCAATATACTGCCTTTCACCATAAGTATAACTCCAGGCAACCCACAACCCAAGTAGCAGCCCACTAGAAGCCCACATTAGAAGCACACTGTAAGCCTTTAAATAGTCTTGGACAAAGTTTGACATATGGGCCTAGGTGAAGACCACCAGCCCACGCATAAATTTATTCAAAGCAGCCCGTTAGTGGACTTTTTCTCCCTCTTTTCGAACCAATTGGGCCGCAGCCCATTAAGCATTTAAATAGTCTTGGACAAAGTTTGACATATGGGCCTAGGTGAAGACCACCAGCCCACGCATAAATTTATTCAAAGCAGCCCGTTAGTGGACTTTTTCTCCCTCTTTTCGAACCAATTGGGCCGCAGCCCATTAAGCATTTAAGACACTCGAATGACAGTTATAAAATCAATGCCAAGAACGACTAAATGAAATAATAAAAACCGTTACAAAATAAACTAACGTCAAAACTTTATATGTCAAATAACTTAAAAATATTGATAGCCGTCACGAGTTAATGTATGACAACTAACAATTGAAACATGTATAGCCGAGAGACAAGACATGGCGATTCATTAACTTATATAAAACTTGGATAGTCAAAAATAAACACTTGGCAAAAAATTATTCAACTTATAGTAATGTAAAAACAATTGTAGCCGAGAACAAAGTTGTGATCTTATTTATGTGTATAAACTTGAATAGTCGAATTGTTAACCACGACGAAAACAATTAAAACAAACTAGATTAAT
Source organism: Artemisia tridentata subsp. tridentata (assembly GCA_021014915.2). Lineage (NCBI taxonomy): Eukaryota > Viridiplantae > Streptophyta > Magnoliopsida > Asterales > Asteraceae > Artemisia > Artemisia tridentata. The sequence goes on from CP139504.1 coordinate 335,656,201, forward strand.
ATATTCATACATTGTGATACGATAAATTTTACGCCCACTTTGGAAAAAGATAGAAATATGTAGACTAGCATAAATTTCGGTGGTGAAAATAGTTAAAAACCTCACATTAGTGGTAAGCCATAACACACGTCAAGGTATATAACAATACGTTAACACTTATGTTCGTTATGTTGACAGTGAGATAAAATAAAAGTGAATGTCACTAATATAACACCCTAAATTAAATACGACTTACAAAATACGCTATAAATTAAAACTTGAGTTATATAACATGTTATGACTCGAAACCATACAATGTGAACATATAACCTAAAGTATTATACGAAATTATATATGAACCTTATGATATAAATTATGGCACATTTAATATGTCACATATAGGCCGAATTTATTTAAAAACTTGTACACAACATATTAAAAGATAAGTATGAAATATTTTGGCAATTATGGAAAGTACTAATCACCCTTATTTCCCCTCCCTAATTTCGGCTCAATCATCCAAATTTTTTCTCCCATAAACCGTGTATTTCCACACTCCAATAAAACCCTAAAATCCTTTTCCCTCCTCCAAATTGTCGGCAAGAAAAAAATCAAACAAAAACCCTAGAACTTTGTTCCATTCGACAACAAGAAGGAGAGGAAGAGAAGATCGTGATCATTGTTTTCTCATTCAATTCATATCACAACAAAGGTAATCGAATACACATTATTTAATCCATTCGAATTGGTTGAACAAAACCTAAACCGATCCTTGTGTAATTATTTTTCTTGCATTCGATCTTGATCAAGAGAAGGAGAAGAAAAGTGTTGGTGATTCGTTGAGACCTTGTTCTTTTAATCCCTATTCGATCCATAAGAGGTAACCATGAAATCTTCAATCTCTAACAACATTTCGGATTAATATGTGTCTATATAATTAATTATGTTATTGAAATTGAATATATATAAAACAAACTAAGTAGTCAAAAATTTTATGCTAACTAAGTGAATTTTTAACCGATGATACAAGCATGAATTTTAGTGGTTCTTTAGTCTAAAACTGAATTCAATGAAATAGTGATCAAATAAAATTGGTTTGGTGATTTTTAGAGGTCTTGAAGGCAACTGTTTGATTTTTAGAAATTCATATGTCAAAACTGTATTTCGGGTTATGAAAATTCAGGCGTACTCCATGATTTTCAATTTAATATCTATAATGAATTACGACCTGAAATTTTGGCAGAATGAAATTTGGTATATGAGTTGCGTTGTGTAATTTTTGTAGATTTTTTTGAGATGTCTAACCTAGGTAAATAATTACATACTTTCGGGGTGTTCCAGCAGATCCAGTTCGGGTACATGTTGTAGTTGTCAATTTTTAGTTTGTACTTGTACTACTTAATAAAATCTGGAAAAATTATGTAAAATACTTAAGACATATAGGTATATCTGGGTAAAATTATATAATTTTATAAGCTCGTTAAGGTGTGTTAAAAATAGCTAAATTCGGACCTGTTTTTAATGTTAATTCTGAATTTAAGTAATTACTTATTTAAAACACTTATAAGCATAATTGTTTCACCTTTAGAACTTAAATAAGCTATTTGTCATTTTAAGAGTATATAACTTATGGTTTAACTAATTTTCATATTAACCCTTAACTTTGGCATAATTACAATAGTAACCCTATTCTTTGAACAATGATAATATGAAACCCAAATTATATGAACTAAACCCTAAAACTGCTAATTCAGAAAATATAACTTAACTATGGCCTAACTGAATGTATGAAACCCTAATTGGAATTTAATTACTTTAGATGATCAATTAAAATGACTTGTGTAATTAGAAACCCTAATCTCACATTTACTTAATTTAGAAACCCTATTTTGACTTGTAAAACTCTAAATTGTGAAATGACATCATTTTGTAATTATATTAATATATGAAACTCAATTTTGACATTAATAACTATTTAAATCTTTTTAAATACTAATTACTATTTTTAGAAACCCTAAATTGCTTTTAAACCTAAATATGGAAACTTACTGTTTATGGAAAGTTAATAAATATGGAAACTTACTATTTATGGAAAGTTACGAAATATGGAAAGTTACTATTTTCGGAAAGTTACTAATTATGAAAACCTGCTAAATATGGAAAGTTACCTAAAATGGAAAGAAAACAAAAATGAAACCTTTATGATTATGAAACTATGAAACTTATAAATAAACTTATGATTAATGTAGATCGGGTGAAGAAGGAGTGATCATCTGCTTCCATTCATCTATTTGCTTTGATTTGTGTGTTTTGATAAGGTACATATATTCTTTCCCTTTTCAGTAGGGATATTTCTATCGATCCTATGCCTGATATGATTTGTGAAAGGATTATACAAACACTTGGGATGTTGATCTTAATAATGTGTTTGGGATATTTAGGAATGAATGTGATTCAGTACGCGGAATTTACTATAACTGTAATACCTGAAATTCAGATAATCTATAAAATTACCAAATTGCCCCTGAAACCATAAAACCTAAATAAATAACTTATAAAATTCTGAAACGATTCCAAAACTTCTGAAAACGAACTATATATGAAACGAATTAATTTCTAGGACAACATTACATTATTTCGAATGTCCAAAAATTATTAAACACATGCACAATTATTTATAAAATCCGAAATAATTATATTAAAGTAAATATAATTACTAAATCTTTTAATTAAGTAATATGTAAAAATAAATTAAGAAAATATTAGCAAAATACAATCCTAATTATTATGTGATTCTAATACCGAAAATTCTGATCCTAAGCCCTCCCCATATGTCGGTTTATTAATATTTAACAAATCATAATATTTTATAAAACCTAAAATACCGAATCATTAAACTAGCGACACACAAAAATTCCCTAAACCCTAACCACGACTTCTGGAGCTAATCTAAAAATTTCCTGGTGATCTTTGAGTCATTGAGGAGTTAATAAAAATAGGAACAAGAATTTAGAGGCCTTCGGTTGTGCTTGGTATATGTTTTCATTCGGTTAATCACAAAAGAGGTAACTATTTTTAATTCTTAATCCTTACGTCCTAGAATTTTTCCAGTATTTTTCTAGTGTTCTACACGTTAAATATGACCTAAGAAAAATGATAAACTCGAATCATGCACTGTAAATAAGTCGTATGAAATTAAAAGGCTTAAAACACACTTAAATTGCAAATCATGTGATATGAATTTTCTGAGGTGTAACCATAATTTTTATATGTTCTTTGACATTAATATGAACTGATAAAAATAGCCATATGATTTATTGAAGTCTAAAATAATTGATATTGAATTATGTTTGTATCGGATTTAAGGGAAAAACCCTAAATCGAATTAGGGTTATGTTTTTGTGGTTTGGATCTGAGTAATAAATGCATACAATGATTGGGGAATGATGGTTTAATTATTAGATGCATTAGGGTTTGGTTTTTCAAATTAAAAAGTAATCCGATTGGTTTTTAAAAAGTATAAGGGTGTGTTTTGCCAACTTTGAAACTTGTAGGATATTTTTGTAATGTTATATAAGCCTGTAGGAAGGTAGGAAAAATATTACTTTGGGGTCCTAAGTGTAAATATTGCAAGAAAATTAATTAATGATAATTAAAGGGTACGATTTGTAAATAATTAAAATAGAGGGACTAAATGTGTAAATTCTAAAATCTTGATATTTTTCTGAGTAAATACTGATATTAAAGGTGTAATGTAAAATTTTGAGGATTTATGGGCCTAATATGTAATTGTTAATGAATTATGATTTAATTTATAAGTTTTGTAAAGTTAAGGGACAAATTATGTAAATTCCAAATTCTGAGGGGTCTAATCTGTAATATACTTAATTCTGATAAGACATTTTGTAATTATGTAAAATAAGGTACTTGTTTGGAAAATATGAATATTATAAGGATTAAAACATGAATTATATATATGTAGGGTTTGTTTTGTAAACTATATAACTAAAGGGGTTTAATCTGTAAATGGTGAAGCTAAAAGGATTAAGATGCCATTCTGAATAAAATAAGTATTTAAGTCAGTAACTTAAAGTATTGTCACTTTATGCCTTTGAATTAGATGAACTTACAATTAAAACCCTGAACTATGAAAATCTGTCATGATAAACCCTAAACTTTTGTAACCTGCTAAAAGCTACCTTAATGCCATAATAAGCCTTAAATAAGGACTTAACTTAATCTGAAATATTAATATCTTGCTAAATGTGAAAAGCTGTTAATTCGGGAAACCTGCTTAAAATGAAAAGATAACTAAAACCCACTTGTCATTTTGTCTTCTACTCCCTTAGGTTCGAGGAAGGAGAAATCTAATCTTTATCAGCGTTTATCTCTGTGTTCTTGCATTCGTAATAAGGTACGGATATTCTGCCCTTCTCTAGTAAGGTGCCTTAGTTTTCCTTTGATTTTGTATTTCGATTCGTTTAGGGTTCCCTATGCCATTGCTATGTTCCCTCCTGTTTGTGCACTTTTCGTGTGATCTTTTGTTTGTGAACCCTTGATGTGTTCCTTTTGTTCTGAAACTTCTTGAATCTCTTTGTTTGACCTATTGTCCTGAACCCTGATCCGTGAATCTTGTTTTGAACCTTAATCTAATATACTTGTTATAAAACAAAATTGGTTTTTGATATAAACCTTAATCTGTTAAATCCTTATTTAAACCTAATTGGTTTTGAACCGTTCTTAGACTACATATGAAACGTTTTGAGAAAAGCTACTTCGAAATAAGTAATATCACTTTTAATGGAAGTTATTAAAGGTCTTGGAAGATCATTTCTATGAAAACTATTTTGTAAGATCAGTTGTTATGAAAACCATTTTTGAAGAAGGGTCTTGAATGAATTTTAAATAGAAACCTTTGTAAGTAAACTGTTGCTATGAAACTTTGATTATAGACTCTTGTCATACTCTTTTAAACCTTTTGACATTGCCCTTTTGAACTGAACTTAAACTTTGATATAAACTTAATCTGATAAACTTTGATTTGAACCTTTGACATTTAATTCTAAACTATTTGACATGAACCTTTTGCCATGTACCCTTAAGATATGACTTTTGATTATTTTGATAGTACGCCTGACCTTTGACCTACAGTTTGATATTACGAGCCAATCACTAGGCATGAGGGTTTCATGTCCATGTCAGTGACGCACCTCTGACATGACTCTAGGGCAGGAGAGTGATGACCTGTTCCGTCCCTTATCTATTAATTGCTATGGCCATTATATTTATGATTATTGATTTGTCTGTGGGGCGTATGGGTGCACTCTAGATTTGACCTGTTATCTGTATATGTTATATGATGATGATTATTATATCTGGTGACTGATTGTGTGTGCGATACACGTCTTTCACTTTGTCTGGGAGCTGATCACTCTACACAGGTATGTTTTATTATATTAGTAATGCTATGGTATTGTCGGTCGTCTGGGCTCGTGATAGATTCCTGTGTTCTTGTTTTTCTTAAATCTTATTCACTTTTGTGCTTTTCTTTTATTCATGATCCATTTCTCATTCCTTTCATTTTGATTTCGTATCGGTATGATTGGCATTCCTGATTTCCCTTGTACTGCTATACATTATCGTTTCTTGTTATCTATATATCTGTTCACTGAGCTCTCGTAGCTCAGCCGCGTTTTCTTTTTCACGCGGCAGGTATTAGTAGGAAGCTGGGAATGAGTGAAGAGTGCACCTTGGACTTAAAAGATTGGATAGCTATGCTGAGTTAGAGTTGGATTGAAGACATTATGTTTTAGAATTAGTTTTGGAAGTTTTAATTGTAACCATTTAGATTCAATATTTCATTTGAAATCCTTGAATTTTTGTATTACTGTATTAGTATGCTTTGTTTTGATCTGATAAGTATCCATTGCTGTGATATCTTTACCCTTGTCGGGTTGGGGTGTTACAATTTATGGTATCAGAGAGAACAGGCTGCGACTCGTAATACATTTACCCTTGACCTGTGAATCCTGGACCACTAAGTTTCCACTGTAGGTGCTCGTAGGACAACCTTTGAGAATTTGCTTTAGGATTTCCTTTAGGAACTTAAATCCTGACCAGTGAGGAATGGGTAGGTTATAAGGTATTTTGTTTAAGTAGCATTGCTTCCGCATCACTCTGATTCGTGCCTTGCTTTTGGTTAAAGCCTATTGAAAGCACACTTGGAAATTTAGAGCTTATGCCTTGCATCACCTAAAATTAAACCTAAATAAAACCTGAAGCATTGAAAATTGCATAGTAGTCATCCGACACTATTTGATCCTTGCTTTCAGATTCCAACTCCAGCCTCCGAACATTTTGTTAATCATCCTGATGCCTCTTCGGGCATTCTGAGAATTCCCTTGACAATGATGTACTTGATACATTCCGTCAGTTGTTTCTTGCTTCCGATGATCATTTATGAAACTTTTGACACTATTTAATTTCGTCTTAACCATCCCTGTTTCCATAAGAAGTCTAGTGTTCTTATAAGGATTGATTGACTGATCATCTAATATTGACGACTATCCTCTTATGTCTCGCCTTGGCGTTTAAAACAATTTTGAAACCCCTACCATGATTACCGATTATTCGCAACCTACCTGCCATTTGTGCTAAATAGCTAATAAGGTTTCAACACCTTAAATTGTTCACCTATAAATCTCCACACTATACTGAACCATGTACTCGACTTTGACATATGAACTATCCGTCTGGTTTAATAACCATATTCGTCCTTCGTATCTGTTTACTATTGATATACCTGATTTTGGAGATCTTTTGATTACTGATTGGCTGGCTCTTCGTAAGAGCTACCATAAGACTACCGTAATTGAAATGTGATCCTTAAATCTGCCCCACCCTACTTTTGCTATGATAACCTTTAACCGCCCAGATATGTTAAGCTTAAAACTGCTATGGAAATACTTACCTGATCTCTTTTGATCGTCAAATTCTCCTGACACCTATTAGTATCCACCATTAGAAAGCTTTGACATTGGAAGTTTTGTTGTACAAAATTTTCTGGTGCTTTCTGATGAAACTTTTGGGTATCTCTCCTGATTGAGAAGTAAAATTGACTTTGAACCGATATCAACCAACGAACCATGATTGAGAGATTGAAGAAGCTGATGAGACATGTTTTTGTCCACCTTGAATACCCCTATCAAATTATGAAGACGAAAGAGAAAATTTTGCGTCAGCAGATCAACTATCGTAAACCAAACCGTAATTTTAACCATAATCACTTTTCAATTCTACGTGTCACAGATTAAATCGTTCTACCTTGAAACCCTGTATCAGACAACCTCATTAATGTTTGAAGGACTGAAGAAGCAACCACGAGAACTCCTAAGATGGGAGATGACTAACTGAGAGCGACTTCCGTAAAGTATTTCAGTTTTATTAGTAAAGATGGGTGATGTGAATTAGATATGAAGTTTTACCTGAAACGATTCAAGAAAACTGTTTTCGTATTCATTGTGACCATTGTGAGTCTTAAATAACGCCAATAGTATTGGTTAATAAGAATCATGTTTGCACGAGTAATTGGACAATTGTCATAGTATGACAACATGTTTGTGCTCTGAGACGAACGAGGAACATGTAGACCATTTTCGTATTAAGGAATGACCCTTTGTTCTGGACGAGTAAATTTGCTTGGTTTTCAGAGATTGTAGCAGACAATACTATCAGGCATCCGGTGACGACAGCAATCAGAGTTGGCGAATTTCGGTTTGTGCTAGGAGACCTGTCAAAGACACACAGCCTCACTTCTCTATTCATTTTAGTTGTACTAAGATGAATTGAGAGTAGAAGCAGGCTCGTGAATGGATAATACACAGCGACTAGGTCAGAGGTTCATGTTACCACACCACAGTTCCAAGAAGAAGTGCCGAAGGCTTGAGGGATTAGACTCAAGTTATAAATCCTTTTCACCCGATGATCATATGGACACACATAGACAGACTGCCTGGAGTCGAGAGAGATTTAAGAGCATGTATTGAATGGATAACGTAGTTCACTTCCGTTTGACCTATTTAAATTTCGGTTACCTGATGATAAAAATCCTTTGAATGGTTTAGGTTCTCTATTAGTAATTCCGCTTTGTGTTCCTTTCGCGTATGTACGACGATGGCTTTGATATGTCAAATTTAACGAATGATGGATGACCTGATGCTTTTGATGATGTGCCCGAATTCTGATAAGCATCCTAGATCGGTTCCGTTAACTCCTTCGAGTGATTCGTTCTCCTCTTAGTTAAGGTATTTGATTTTTGTGACCTCTGAGACCGTAGGAAGACTAGGTGGATAAGATAAGTTAGTTTGTTCACGACTCGAATTCAAGTATGACCATCATGAGGGCATATTTATATGATGCCAGTATTATGACGTCTGGCCAACGTGATAATACTTACATCATATAACGTGCACTTGTTGTGGGCATCGGATATTTTGAGAAGTGCCTTAGAGCTTTCGAAATTCTGATAAATGTTTGAGATCATCTGCGTTAGTGAGACTTTAAGTTCATTCTACCTATACGCGTAATCAGCTTTCGCCGTTATACAAATTGATACGTCTGGATTCTCGTCACGCACTCTGCTGACCCCCGAACTTCCGATAAAAATCTTAGGTTCTGTTATAGAACTTCTACCAATTGATGTTATAGATAACCTATTCCTGTACGTTCTAATCTAACTTGTCAAATCAAATCCTGTGGACGGCATATCCGTCAAAATCCTGTGTAATCCTTACGTCTCTTCCGAGAAAATCCTATTATCGTCTATTAGGTCTGGTATGTCTTTGTTTTGTGATCCGTTCTCCTTTCCTTCTGCTTCTTGCAAATTTCGAGGACGAAATTTTTTTGTTAGTGGGGAAGAAGTTGTAATACCTGAAATTCAGATAATCTATAAAATTACCAAATTGCCCCTGAAACCATAAAACCTATATAAATAACTTATAAAATTCTGAAACGATTCCAAAACTTCTGAAAATGAACTATATATGAAACGAATTAATTTCTGGGACAACATTACATTATTTCGAATGTCCAAAAATTATCAAACACATGCACAATTATTTATAAAATCCGAAATAATTATATTAAAGTAAATATAATTACTAAATCTTTTAATTAAGTAATATGTAAAAATAAATTAAGAAAATATTAGCAAAATACAATCCTAATTATTATGTGATTCTAATACCGAAATTTCTGATCCTAAGCCCTCCCCATATGTCGGTTTATTAATATTTAACAAATCATAATATTTTATAAAACCTAAAATACCGAATCATTAAACTAGCGACACACAAAAATTCCCTAAACCCTAACCACGACTTCTGGAGCTAATCTAAAAATTTCCTGGTGATCTTTGAGTCATTGAGGAGTTAATAAAAATAGGAACAAGAATTTAGAGGCCTTCGGTTGTGCTTGGTATATGTTTTCATTCGGTTAATCACAAAAGAGGTAACTATTTTTAATTCTTAATCCTTACGTCCTAGAATTTTTCCAGTATTTTTCTAGTGTTCTACAAGTTAAATATGACCTAAGAAAAATGATAAACTCGAATCATGCACTGTAAATAAGTCGTATGAAATTAAAAGGCTTAAAACACACTTAAATTGCAAATCATGTGATATGAATTTTCTGAGGTGTAACCATAATTTTTATATGTTCTTTGACATTAATATGAACTGATAAAAATAACCATATGATTTATTGAAGCCTAAAATAATTGATCTTGAATTATGTTTGTATCGGATTTAAGGGAAAATAAGGAAAAATTAGGGAAAAACCCTAAATCGAATTAGGGTTATGTTTTTGTGGTTTGGATCTGAGTAATAAATGCATACAATGATTGGGGAATGATGGTTTAATTATTAGATGCATTAGGGTTTGGTTTTTCAAATTAAAAAGTAATCCGATTGGTTTTTAAAAAGTATAAGGGTGTGTTTTGCCAACTTTGAAACTTGTAGGATATTTTTGTAATGTTATATAAGCCTATAGGAAGGTAGGAAAAATATTACTTTGGGGTCCTAAGTGTAAATATTGCAAGAAAATGAATTAATGATAATTAAAGGGTACGATTTGTAAATAATTAAAATAGAGGGACTAAAAGTGTAAATTCTAAAATCTTGATATTTTTCTGAGTAAATACTGATATTAAAGGTGTAATGTAAAATTTTGAGGATTTATGGGCCTAATATGTAATTGTTAATGAATTATGATTTAATTTATAAGTTTTGTAAAGTTAAGGGACAAATTATGTAAATTCCAAATTCTGAGGGGTCTAATCTGTAATATACTTAATTCTGATAAGACATTTTGTAATTATGTAAAATAAGGTACTTGTTTGGAAAATATGAATATTATAAGGATTAAAACATGAATTATATATATGTAGGGTTTGTTTTGTAAACTATATAACTAAACGGGTTTAATCTGTAAATGGTGAAGCTAAAAGGATTAAGATGCCATTCTGAATAAAATAAGTATTTAAGTCAGTAACTTAAAGTATTGTCACTTTATGCCTTTGAATTAGATGAACTTACAATTAAAACCCTGAACTATGAAAATCTGTCATGATAAACCCTAAACTTTTGTAACCTGCTAAAAGCTACCTTAATGCCATAATAAGCCTTAAATAAGGACTTAACTTAATCTGAGATATTAATATCTTGCTAAATGTGAAAAGCTGTTAATTCGGGAAACCTGCTTAAAATGAAAAGATAACTAAAACCCACTTGTCATTTTGTCTTCTACTCCCTTAGGTTCGAGGAAGGAGAAATCTAATCTTTATCAGCGTTTATCTCTGTGTTCTTGCATTCGTAATAAGGTACAGATATTCTGCCCTTCTCTAGTAAGGTGCCTTAGTTTTCCTTTGATTTCGTATTTCGATTCGTTTAGGGTTCCCTATGCCATTGCTATGTTCCCTCCTGTTTGTGCACTTTTCGTGTGATCTTTTGTTTGTGAACCCTTGATGTGTTCCTTTTGTTCTGAAACTTCTTGAATCTCTTTGTTTGACCTATTGTCCTGAACCCTGATCCGTGAATCTTGTTTTGAACCTTAATCTAATATACTTGTTATAAAACAAAATTGGTTTTTGATATAAACCTTAATCTGTTAAATCCTTATTTAAACCTAATTGGTTTTGAACCGTTCTTAGACTACATATGAAACGTTTTGAGAAAAGCTACTTCGAAATAAGTAATATCACTTTTAATGGAAGTTATTAAAGGTCTTGGAAGATCATTTCTATGAAAACTATTTTGTAAGATCAGTTGTTATGAAAACCATTTTTGAAGAAGGGTCTTAAATGAATTTTAAATAGAAACCTTTGTAAGTAAACTGTTGCTATGAAACTTTGATTATAGACTCTTTTCATACTCTTTTAAACCTTTTGACATTGCCCTTTTGAACTGAACTTAAACTTTGATATAAACTTAATCTGATAAACTTTGATTTGAACCTTTGACATTTAATTCTAAACTATTTGACATGAACCTTTTGCCATGTACCCTTAAGATATGACTTTTGATTATTTTGATAGTACGCCTGACCTTTGACCTACAGTTTGATATTACGAGCCAATCATTAGGCATGAGGGTTTCATGTCCATGTCAGTGACGCACCTCTGACATGACTCTAGGGCAGGAGAGTGATGACCTGTTCCGTCCCTTATCTATTAATTGCTATGGCCATTATATTTATGATTATTGATTTGTCTGTGGGGCGTATGGGTGCACTCTAGATTTGACCTGTTATCTGTATATGTTATATGATGATGATTATTATATCTGGTGACTGATTGTGTGTGCGATACACGTCTTTCACTTTGTCTGGGAGCTGATCACTCTACACAGGTATGTTTTATTATATTAGTAATGCTATGGTATTGTCGGTCGTCTGGGCTCGTGATAGATTCCTGTGTTCTTGTTTTTCTTAAATCTTATTCACTTTTGTGCTTTTCTTTTATTCATGATCCATTTCTCATTCCTTTCATTTTGATTTCGTATCGGTATGATTGGCATTCATGATTTCCCTTGTACTGCTATACATTATCGTTTCTTGTTATCTATATATCTGTTCACTGAGCTCTCGTAGCTCAGCCGCGTTTTCTTTTTCACGCGGCAGGTATTAGTAGGAAGCTGGGAATGAGTGAAGAGTGCACCTTGGACTTAAAAGATTGGATAGCTATGCTGAGTTAGAGTTGGATTGAAGACATTATGTTTTAGAATTAGTTTTGGAAGTTTTAATTGTAACCATTTAGATTCAATATTTCATTTGAAATCCTTGAATTTTTGTATTACTGTATTAGTATGCTTTGTTTTGATCTGATAAGTATCCATTGCTGTGATATCTTTACCCTTGTCGGGTTGGGGTGTTACAATAACACACTTAAAGGAACAAAGGTGGTGAATCTGCAAACGTGAATTATTTAGAACAATGAACACAACGTGAATAACTCAAAATGATTCAATATTATTTATGAGATAATACGGGTGATCTAAACTATCACCGGGATTACAAAGGTAACCTTGAATCTTTGATTTGTAAAAGGGATTTGTGAATTTGTAACTAAGTTACTAGAGAGGTTGTGGTGTTTTAGGATATTACTAAGTTTATGTTTTTTTGAGATATTACTAAGGTGGTGACTAAGGGTTCCTTTTATAGGATAAGGAACCCTTTTTACATGATGAGGCGAAAAGTGTACCGCTTTTAAGGGGTCATTTAAGCCTTAAATCGTATTCATTTGATCAAATATTGCCCTAAATCGTTCCTTTTGTCATTTTAGGTACTTTTGAGGAGAAATCTGGAAAAGGAGGCATTTTGGACGTTTTTGGAGCATTAAAGTGAAGAAAACGACAAAGTCTCAAAAATCGGCTAAAAGTTACTCTTGACGGCGTCAAGATTTACTCTAGACGGCGTCATGCTTTGGCAAGAAAAGTTGGACGTGAAATTTACTCATGATAAGCCAGTGAAAATAGCATGTGAATTCTGACGGCGTCATGCTTTAACTTGATCAAGGGCGTCATGGCTTAAATCATAAGGGGACGGCGTCACGTTCTAGGTTCGACGGCGTCAAGCCTTGATAAGCCAGAATGGATTTTTGAAGAGCTAAAGAGGGACGGCGTCAAGAAGGTCATCCGGGAACCCTAGAAGCGGCGAGGTGACGGCGTCACAATCCATAAGGTGACGCCGTCAGATCCAAAAATCTATATATAGTTTTCTAATCTTTTGTCATTAAGGAGGGCTTAGTGTGTGGAATTTTGGGATAAAACCCTAAGACGATTTTAGCTACTTTTTCAGGGCTTTTTGCCTTGAGATCTTCCATGTTTCATTGAAAGATAAGTTATCAATTAATCATTCAATATGTCTATGTGTTGTTTGATTCTATCTTATTCTTGTCTTTTGTTTAACATGTTAGGCTAAATTTATCTTGTGTTTGCTTAGATCTAATGAAACTTAGCTATTGATTATTGGTTGTTAGTGTGTTGTTAGTTGTATTGGATGATTGTTTATCTATGTTAGGCTTAAGAAAACTGGCTAACTTCCTATTCGGTAACTTGCTTGAACGTCTTAAGAAACATGAACCAAACGCGTACTAAAGGTTTTTATGGTTGTATTTAATGCACAAGCGAATTCTAGTGATCCCATGTTAGGAGCTTCCTAGCCGGCTCGACATAGGAGTGAAGTAGGAGCTTGTAGAGTTGGGGAAGTAAGTACGCCACCCCACGAATGGTATTAAGGAATACACCCGTCATCCACGCGACTAATACACACTAATTAACCGGTAAAAGATAGTTAGGGAGTAAGGAAATCTAAGTAAACACATTTCTCTACACATAAGTTTCTCACCACATTTTCATTTTTTTTATTTTATTTTATTTGCATTCGTAGTAAATTGGGTTAGTTGACTAGCAACTAATTCCGCCCACTCTATCAAAACCGAGATTTTACTTGCTTTCATAAAAACTATAAAAATACAAAAAAGAATCTTCCTCAACCCTTAGACCTAATTAGAGTAGCCTTTCACACCTAACGAACACTATTCCCTGTGGAGAACGATCAATCCCCCGTACTTACCACTACACTATACTACATCGGTCAGGTACACTGCCTGGTGGGGTTGTAAGCCTCTTGAGATCCCTCGAGAGGTAAAACCTGTTGTAAGGTTACAAAACCACGCAATCAAGTTTTTGGCGCCGCTGCCGGGGAATAGTTATTGTTTAGGTTGAATTTTTATTTCTATTAGGTCTACTCACTAGATTCCTTTCTAGTGAGATTTTTATTTTATTTTTCTAGGTTTTCTTTAGTCTATCTATTTTCTTCGTGTCTTTGTTCGTAACCATTACCGTCCGACATCATGGAAGATGGTAATATCCTTAACCCCCACAACCCACCACCACAACAACCACAACCACCTCCTAGAGCCCGTACTTTAGGAGAGTATTCCCGTCCTAGCCACCATGGCTATCGAAACACCATTGAGCTCACTCAAGGAGCCAATATCACACCCTTGCGATCCGACACCATCCGGTTGGTGCAAAGTGGATGCGCATTCCATGGACTTCGTTCTGAAGATCCTAATCAACATCTCAAGGACTTTCTTAAAATCGTTGATTCTATAGACCTTGATGTTGCCACTCGAGAGACGACCCGATTGCGTCTCTTTCAATTCTCTTTGCGGGACCAAGCTAGTCAGTGGCTAGAACGTCAACCCGCAGGATCCATCACCTCTTGGGATGATCTCACCACTCGTTTCCTTGCTCAGTTTTTCCCACCGGGAAGAACTACCAAGCTAAGGAATGATATCTTGATGTTCCAACAACGTCAAGGCGAAACTCTCTACGAGGCATGGACTCGATTCAAGGACTTACTCCAGAAAGTCCCTCACCATGGCATAGAACTTTGGCTCCAAGTCCAAATCTTCTATGATCATATCAATCTCTCCACGAGGCAAACCATTGACCAAGCGGCCGGTGGCAAGCTACGTGATCTAAGTGCGGAACAATCATGGGCTCTCCTAGAGGATCTTGCTCTTTATGACAACGAAAGTTGGAGTGACCCCCGTGATTTGAATAAAACGGTCAAGGCAATATCTTTGCCCTCGAACAATTCAAGCACTTCCGACCGTAGGATCATAGAACTTGAAGACCAAGTCAAGTTTCTCATGAAATCCTACGAGGCTCCTAAACCTTCAAGCCAAGTGAACAAAATCACTTCTTCATGTGAATTATGTAGTGGTCCCCACGACACTCGTGATTGCATGGAACTCCCCGAACAAGCTTTTGTGGACTACGCATCCTCGCGTACCGACGGAGCGGGAGACAAGTGGTACACTTTCAAACCCGAGCCAAACCATTACGGTGATTCATACAACCCCTCATGGAAAAATCACCCGAACCTTAGGTGGAAACAAAACCAAAACTCTCAACAAACCAATTCTTCCAACCCACCTAATCGTTTCCAATCAAGCGGTTCCAACTCGAACCGTACTTTCAACAACAATCCTTCCGGCAATGGTAGTACCAATAACTTTGAAGGATTGATTTCCCAATTTATGGCATCTCAAGAAGCTCGGATAGCTAGATTCGAGACCGAATTCAATCAACAACAAACTGAGATGACCAATAAAATTGACAACTTGTTGAAAGCCCTCAATAACCAAGTGTTATCACCTCCACATAAGGACGCTAGGAACACAAATAGCGGACCCCAAGTAAAAGACCCCTCTTCATCCAAACACGTCCACTTTGTCAACATTGTCACTATTAAACCAATTGATAGGAATGAGGATAATAGTGAACCTAAGGATGAGGATAGGAAAGTCGAGGTTGATAAGGAAGTTAGGACAAGTGAGATTGAAGAAGTAGATGATGATGAGGACTACTTCAATAGGCTACCCACTAAGGAAGAGCGTGCATATCATACAAACTTATTCGATGACCCCGAGACACCATACTTCCTAGGTAGACCAATCATAGAAATAGGCGACCCTTCTAATCTCAACATACCATGCAACATCGGACATCTACATGTGTGGAAAGCTTACATCGACCTTAGATCGCCCATAAACATCATGACTAGAGCCCACTACAACTTGATAATGAAAAATCAACTTGGGTATAGGATGCTCCCTGACAAGGGTTGGATGAGTAACTTCACGGGAAGAGTTAAGGGATTACCGGTTTATGTAGGAAACTTCACCTATGTCACCGACTCTGTAATTGTAGAAGATATCCGCCCAATAGTCGATGCATCCTTGACTCAAGTGGTTTTTGGAAAACCATTTGTTGAGGTCTCTAGAATGACTTATGAACCTTCCTTAGGGATAGTTAGATTTAAGGATGAGACCGATGAAGTAAGCTACCAAATGCCATATAAGATAGAACAATTCCAACACTTGTCAAATGTTGAGAAGGAGCTTAAACAAGCGGTCTACTATAGGAATGATAAGGATAGAAGTAAAGGAGTAGACTATGTTATGGAAAGGATATTCGGTTTCTACAAGGATTGTTTGAAATTAGGACCGGAATATAGAACCGGGAAGGAGAATGGCCTAGGAACCGTGACCGATGATGGAGTCACGTAATGTACGTGACTTTGAGTCTAGCTACAAGACTCGTTAATAAAGAAAAGCGCTTCTTGGGAGGCAACCCAAGCTTTATTTGTTTTATTTGCTTTGTGTGTTTATTTATTTGTTTGTTTGATTTTATTTGCTTCCTTATGTGTGTTTAATTTTTATTATTATTGATTCATGTTCAAAACTAAAATTGTGAAAATGCTTTATTTTGTTTTTAACTTCGTCTTAACTACATATAAAGGTATTTTGCAAAAGATAAGTGTAAGGGAAATCTAAATTGGGTTATTAGAACACATATGAACATGAATCGTAATAATATTAAATTAACATACATATTCGTATTTGTTTGAGTCAAATGCTTGTATCGAGTCATAATGATGTTTTGCAGGATTTCCAGGAAGTAAGGTAAAGGTTTTTCCAGAAATTTTCCGGAAACTTAAAATGAGAATTTTTGTCAGGTCATTTCTGACGGCGTCAGGGTTTATAACCTGACGGCGTCAGATTTAATTTTCAGAAATTTTTGAAAGTTTTGTTTTTAAAAAGTTTTTATTAAATCTCCAACTTATAATCTCCAGGAATCTGCAAAATTATCATTCCACAAGCATTATATCCTTATATATAGATTTTTTTCCCGCCGATGTTATGCAGGTTTTCGTGTTTGTTTTCTCAGGTTTAACAGGTTATTTTGGACAAGGAAATGTTTTTGGATCAAGCTTGTGGCGATGCATTAGTCATGGAGCTTCAACATTCTCTTTGGAGGAAGATCTAACCGTGTAATTTCATTATCCACCGAGCGAATCAGGGGAGTATTTGATTTCATTCTTTTACCTTATTTACTTTTACATCTTGTTATTTGAACATTGGGGACAATGTTCATCTTAAGTGTAAGGGGGGGTAAAGTACGATACCTTAGAGAATGCTATTACGCTTGATTTTTCGTTTGTTTAATGGTAGATGTGTAATAAAACTGAGAGAAATACCTGTTAAGGCAATTTTAGTGCCAAATTTAAATTTTTTTACAACACTTAGGAGTGAAAATTTGGTCTTAATGAGCGTCTCACGGATAGGAGTTATATGACTAGCACAAAAACCGTACCACTAAAAAATTTTCCACCCCCAAATATGTGAGGTTCGCCCCTAGAATTGGTAGGAAAAGCATTTTGCTATGATGTGTGTACCGGTAGCACTTAGATTCTAGAACTTGCGTTAGGACCATTCCAAGGCCACAAGTGAGACTACATTCGTGTAGTTAGATTTACTACATGATAAGAGGCATTAGGATTAACCCATTGTTTTACACCTGTGTTTTTGTTATAATTACGTTGGCTACATTGGTCAAGTAATTCTCCCACACCCTTTGCGTTGTACTCATTTTTAGTACACGATACCCCTAGTACACCCCTCAGAGCCTATCTTTTCGTTTCGACCTTTAAGCATTTTACTTAAAGGAAGAATTTGTTACACCCCACTAAAATGTACACCCAAATCGCCTTAGCCTACCTTGTATGCACTCATCTTTAGTGCATTATTGTTACAACATTTGTTTAAACCCAAGTTAATTATCTAATTGATTACATGGTTGCTAAGTCGAGTCATATCCTTGTACATATTGTTTTGGGACGATTGGGACTCATGGGTAAAGTACTAGTGTAATGAAGTAATGGGGAAAAACATCATTTATTACCCCCATATGTGCTAAATGTTTTAAAAGTACTCCAAGTTTTTCAATTATCTTAATTCGAGTCATTAGATTAGTATTTGTAAAGTTATGTAAAAGTTCAAGTGTAAGGGGAATGCAATGCCCCTATGATGTATTATTTTGGATGGTAGGGTAAAAGTGTATGATCAAAAAAAAAAAAAAAAAAAAAAAAAAAAAAAAAAAAATCGAAAAAATCAAGAAAAATACAAAAAATTGAGAAAAAGAAAAATAGAAAAAACATACGGACTACCATCCCGTTTTATTTTATGTTTGTTTTATATTTTTGTTATTTTGTTATTTCGTTTCTAGCTTAAGATCGAGTCTAGTCTTGGCTTAGCAACATTGTATAGTACATGTAATTGATCAAGATTTTTAACTCGCCACCAGAAAAATATCATTTATCCAACAAAACCGTGTTTTCCTTTTCCCTACACCTAACGTTATAACCCATTTAAAAGCCCTCTTTGATAGTTTATCTTAGGTGCTTACGCCTAGTGGAGGAGGTTTTCGATCCTTTCCCAAGCCTATGGTAATCTATTTGCTATGACAGGTAGTGAGAGATATTTTCCGTTTTCATTTATGAGATTTATTTTGATGACACTTGAGAGATGTGAGTATCTAAACACTACTTGTGAGGTGCTAGTTTATAATCTCCGTGCTTATTATGATTGAAGTGGAACGATTATTTGTTGTAATTACTTTTATGTTTGCATTAAATGACCCCTAACTTGTATTTTGATTAGAATAAAAGCGCATTTGCTTGAGGACAAGCAAATCTCAAGTGTAAGGGTATTTGATGAGGCGAAAAGTGTACCGCTTTTAAGGGGTCATTTAAGCCTTAAATCGTATTTATTTGATCAAATATTGCCCTAAATCGTTCCTTTTGTCATTTTAGGTACTTTTGAGGAGAAATCTGGAAAAGGAGGCATTTTGGACGTTTTTGGAGCATTAAAGTGAAGAAAACGACAAAGTCTCAAAAATCGGCTAAAAGTTACTCTTGACGGCGTCAAGATTTACTCTAGACGGCGTCATGCTTTGGCAAGAAAAGTTGGACGTGAAATTTACTCATGATAAGCCAGTGAAAATAGCATGTGAATTCTGACGGCGTCATGCTTTAACTTGATCAAGGGCGTCACGGCTTAAATCATAAGGGGACGGCGTCACGTTCTAGGTTCGACGGCGTCAAGCCTTGATAAGCCAGAATGGATTTTTGAAGAGCTAAAGAGGGACGGCGTCAAGAAGGTCATCCGGGAACCCTAGAAGCGGCGAGGTGACGGCGTCACAATCCATAAGGTGACGCCGTCAGATCCAAAAATCTATATATAGTTTTCTAATCTTTTGTCATTAAGGAGGGCTTAGTGTGTGGAATTTTGGGATAAAACCCTAAGACGATTTTAGCTACTTTTTCAGGGCTTTTTGCCTTGAGATCTTCCATGTTTCATTGAAAGATAAGTTATCAATTAATCATTCAATATGTCTATGTGTTGTTTGATTCTATCTTATTCTTGTCTTTTGTTTAACATGTTAGGCTAAATTTATCTTGTGTTTGCTTAGATCTAATGAAACTTAGCTATTGATTATTGGTTGTTAGTGTGTTGTTAGTTGTATTGGATGATTGTTTATCTATGTTAGGCTTAAGAAAACTGGCTAACTTCCTATTCGGTAACTTGCTTGAACGTCTTAAGAAACATGAACCAAACGCGTACTAAAGGTTTTTATGGTTGTATTTAATGCACAAGCGAATTCTAGTGATCCCATGTTAGGAGCTTCCTAGCCGGCTCGACATAGGAGTGAAGTAGGAGCTTGTAGAGTTGGGGAAGTAAGTACGCCACCCCACGAATGGTATTAAGGAATACACCCGTCATCCACGCGACTAATACACACTAATTAACCGGTAAAAGATAGTTAGGGAGTAAGGAAATCTAAGTAAACACATTTCTCTACACATAAGTTTCTCACCACATTTTCATTTTTTTTATTTTATTTTATTTGCATTCGTAGTAAATTGGGTTAGTTGACTAGCAACTAATTCCGCCCACTCTATCAAAACCGAGATTTTACTTGCTTTCATAAAAACTATAAAAATACAAAAAAGAATCTTCCTCAACCCTTAGACCTAATTAGAGTAGCCTTTCACACCTAACGAACACTATTCCCTGTGGAGAACGATCAATCCCCCGTACTTACCACTACACTATACTACATCGGTCAGGTACACTGCCTGGTGGGGTTGTAAGCCTCTTGAGATCCCTCGAGAGGTAAAACCTGTTGTAAGGTTACAAAACCATGCAATCAGGAACCCTTTTTACATGTTGTCAAGTTGCAATATAATAAGATAATAAGACTTTTCTAACCTACTATTACAACTTCCAATGTAAAACACTCAGTATTATCTACTGTACAACATGGAAGACTGAACTACTTTTACTTAACGTGTTACAATGTACAAAGACTAATAATACAACTAAAATATCTACAATAAATATCTAACAACTTGACGTTCAAACTGGCAGGACCTTCTTTAACTAGCAGTACCTTCTTACCCAGAAGGTACTGTTAGTTTATCTTCAACTTCTTCAAAATGAACTAGCAGACCTAATACTTCATCTGGCAGGCTCTTTGACGTAAGCATTTTATTCCCAACAATCCTCCCCTAAACTTGTTATTCCCTTTAAAATAAACAAGTTTCTTATGAATAAAATCCATACCTTGAGGATCTGAGGGAACTCTTCAAAAAACTTCACTCTCTATTCTTCCTTTTACTTTCACATTGTTCAAAAATGCTCATCAACAAACTTTGAACAACTTCTGACTTTTCTTCATCTTTATCACACCTTAACCTCTTGGAAATCATGGTTGAAAGAACTTCATAGCTCAGTGGATACTCTTTTTCAGCTAACATAAAGAGCTCAATCCCACTTTGTGTAAAAAGATGATGCACACTGCTAAGACTTAGGAATTCCCATGTGGTGGTAGGATCATGGTATGGAAACTTCCAATGAACATCCTTTGGATCAGGATCATACATCCTATTGAACTCTACCCAAAGTTCTTGTTCCTTAACATCAGTGTTATTCTTAGTGTTTAGCCTGATTTGAAGATGGCAGTTTGACTCCCAACCCTGGTTATCTTCCATGCCTTTCCTGATCTATCATGGTGAATCTCCCAATCTATAATAGGGTGTCTAGACCTAATTGGATCAGCATGTATAATTGTTGGTAAAGCAATTATCATTTTACTTACTTGTTCTGGATCCAATTCTGCTTCTTGTTTCTTTTGAGCACCTTTCTTTTTCTTTGAAGGTTTAGCATCAGATGGGATCTTGAAGTAACATGTCTTGTAGGCATTAAGATAAAGGAAGTTGATTTCATCATGAGTTTTCTTCTTCAGTTGAGATTCAGTCCAATTAGCTTGACTTCTTAGAAACTTCTTCATGAACATCACTTGATCTTTCTTAGATGAGCCCACCTTAAAACCTCTCTTCTGGCTTTCTTGAATCTTTTGAAAAATATTATCCAGAGCTGCTTCTTTATATTTGTTGTTGATAAAAGTTTCAAGCTCTGCTGTTTTCTCTTCAGTGTTAAGATTCTTGTCATCCAAAATTAAGTTAGCTTGACCTCTCACAATTGGATCATTGGCAATGATCCATTGCATCTGAGCATCAAATGTTTCCTGAGCAGCTTGAGTGTCAAGAAGAATTTGAGCAGCATCCTTTTGCTCTTGCATTTCTGCAAGCAGTCTTGAATCTTCTAAAGCTTTTTGCATTTCTTCTTCATGAAGCTTTTTGGAGACTTCCTCATCTAAAGCCATCTGTTCTTGCTCTCTTTTCTTCAATCTTTTGGGCCTAGGTTCATCTTCAACCATAATTTTCTTGCCCTTATCTTTTGGTGTTGGTTCTTGACTTGGAGCAGAAGATTGTTCATCAGCAACATATAACCTTCCTTGAACAAACAACCTCCCCTGAGGGTGTGATTCCCTCTTTCTTTTGTAAACATTTTCAACAGTACCTCTATAATCCATAGCCAACAGCCTCTTAATCCTAGCAGGCTCTTGCTCTGCTTCAGCAGGCTCTTTTGCACTAACAGGCTCTTGCCCTGCACCAGCAGGCTCTTCATCATATACTTGTGTTCCTTCATGAAATTGAAACTGAGCCTCCTCTTCACCTTCTGAACTACCCATCCTCCCCTTTTTGGAAGAGAGACCCATACTTTCTGCATCTGAACTTGAAGAACTAGATAAAACCAACTGTGAAGATCTTTTACCCTTTAGAATCTTCACTTCATTCTCTAATTTCTTAACCCTCTTAACTAGCTTGGTGTTGATCTTAGAAAATTTTGTGTTCTGTCTTTGAAGAGCATTTTCCAAAAGCTGCACTTTCTCCTTTAGTTCCTTCATAGTCTGAGAATCCAGACTTTGATGTTGAGGTGATTGGGATGGTGATGCATGATATGATTGTGATGGTGTTGTTACAGATGGTACTGGTGATGGGATTGGTGATGGATGATGAGATGGTGATATGTATCCAGGTGAAGAACTTGGTGATGGTGATTCAGATGATGGGGATGGTTCTTCAGCATTTTGTGGTAACATTTCCTCAAACAGTGGTACTTCTACCCCATTAAAACCAATTTTCATATTTGAAAACACCTTGTGTGAAAGTTTTGGAGTTTCATAAGGAGAGTGTGGGGGAAGTAACAAAAGTTTTGATTTGGTGATGATGCATTGAATAAATCTGGGATACATCAAAAACTTTGTTTGGCTATCCACATTTTTAACCAATCCTTCAAAAATATGTTTTGAAAAGTTGAATTTTCTGTTTGTTGCCAAGCAAATGAGAGCTGTAGCCATGTTACCACTAAACTGCTCCCATGAGGTTTTCTTTTGGCTTAAACAATGAAGGATGGTATGGATCAAAAATCTCCATTGTGGGGTAAAATGCTTTTTAAGAAAAGTGAGTTTATTAGAATTCACATTATACCCCATTCTTTCCAAATTTTCAAAGATTTCAGTATCAGGCAATTGACTAATACCATCTGAATCATCCAATCGAAGATGTCTTCTAATGGATGACTCGGTAAGAGTCAAGGTTTTTCCATCCACTTTGGCTTTTATCTTTTGGTCCCCATTTTCAAGAGTTTTAACTTTAGCCGTTTTCCAAAATTGTAAAATTTGTGATTCATAAATAGTGGGATTTACAAGTAAAGCAAACCTGATGTAAGAATCATTTAGAAAGTCCACTATTTGATGAAAAGATTCATTATCCTCAGACTTTTCCAAAAATGCTAACTGGTTGTGACGTTTAACAAAAGTTAGATCAGCCATGGTTAAGGTTAAGGAAAAACTTGATTAGGATGGTGGGATTTATTTGTGGTACTGGTAGAAGATGAAAGGTGAGTGTTAATTGTGATAAGGACTGATGAAAGATATTATGAGAGATTTACTTTTAACCGACTATAAGAAAATTTATAATAAGTAAATGAAGAGGCGGTTAAAAAGATCTTTTGTATGAGAAATATAATATAATATAACATCAGAAATTTACAGAATTACCCAACGGCTAATTTTAACTACCAGACCTAACAGCTATAATTTTAATTGACAGACTCAACGGTTATCTAGCAGTACCATTTTACTCTACCAGTACCAAAATTTGAACTACTAGTACCTTTGATTTTGAAAGAAAATTTTACTTGGCAGTATCTTTGAAATTTTAGCAAAAATCCCTTATAGTTTTTAGCAAACTATCAGCTATCAACGGATTTGTCTTGTCTTTACCAAAAGCCGTTTGCTTTGGACTAGTCAACTATTTACTGTAAAGTATGGTTAGTTAAATACCATATAGTTTTTGGTAAACTATCAACCATCAACGGATTTGATTTGTCTTTACCAAAAGCTGTTTGCTGTTGGACTAGCCAGCTCTTAAGTTTGTAAAACTTGGTGAACTGAATACCATCTCCACATCATGATCCTTGTTTTGTTATCAACTTGAGTAACCTGAAATTTGTTAGTTGCTGACCAAAAGAACAGAGTACAAGATGATGACATAGCTTATTCTGGAGTATTATATATATTCAGAAAGGCATGTTGATAGATGATTTCACTTGTTGAAACAAGCATCC
Organism: Artemisia tridentata subsp. tridentata; assembly: GCA_021014915.2. Taxonomy (NCBI): domain Eukaryota; kingdom Viridiplantae; phylum Streptophyta; class Magnoliopsida; order Asterales; family Asteraceae; genus Artemisia; species Artemisia tridentata. The sequence goes on from CP139504.1 coordinate 335,680,625, forward strand.
AAGATACACAGCACCATTGTCTCTTATAATTCCTCCATCCAAGGAAATTGCACCATCTTTTAGTCCAAGATTGTAGCAATGTGATGATATTGTTAAAGGCAAAGATCAGAAAGCAAAGAACTTGTTTTATTGCATTGAAAACATTGAAGCATCAAGATGAACAAAACAGAGCAAACTTTATACTAGCAGGACCAATTATGAACTGACAGTACCTTCTGACTAACTAGCAGTACCATGTTTAAGAGCCAGTACCATATATTTTATGTACAAAAACACATGTTTTTCAAAGATTTATCATTCCAATACCTGCTACCAGGTATTTAAATCTACCTAAATCAAAAGCTTTGGTGAGAAGGTCTGCAAAATTATTTGCAGAATCAATTTTGACAACTTGTATTAACCTTTTCTCATTGCAATCTCTTATGAAATGGTGTCTGATTTCAATGTGTTTTGTTTTTGAATGTTGAACTGGATTTTTAATGATACAAATAGTACTGCTATTGTCAATGTAAATAATGGTGTTAAGAAAATTGTAACCATAGTCAAGCAATTGATTTTGGATCCAAAGCACTTGCCCATAACAACCTGCACCAGCAACATATTCTGCTTCAGTTGTAGAGTTGGCCACCATTGTCTGCTTCTTTCATTGCCATGATATGAGTCTGCAGCCAAGAAATTGACATCCACCAGTTGTGGATTTTATGTCTAGGGTTGCACCAGCATAGTCACTATCAGAATAAGCCACCAAGTCAAAAGATGATTCCCTTGGATATAATAGACCCAACCTAGGTTGACCCTTGAGATATCTAAAGATCCTTTTGACTGCTGTGAGATGAGAAACATTGGGATTTATTTGAAACCTTGCACATACACACACTGGAAAAATGATATCTGGTCTTGATGATGTAAGGTACATCAAGGACCCAATCATTGATCTGTAATTGTGCACCTCCAAATCTTCACCCTCAGCATCCTTGAGTAACCCCTTTTCTGAATCCATTGGAGTACTTGCAACCTTAGAATCTGCAAACTAAAATTTCCTCAGGATCTCTGCTACATACTTATCTTGGCTGATAAATATGCCTTCATTTGATTGTTTCACTTGGAGACCCAGAAAGAAAGTAAGTTCCCCCATGGAACTCATTTCAAACTTACTATGCATAAGTTTTTCAAACAGCACACACAACTCTTGGTTTGTGGATCCAAAGATAATGTCATCAATATAAATCTGCACCAGCAAGATGTCTTTCTTGGTTCTTTTGATGAACAAAGTTGGATCAATCTTGCCTCTTTGAAATCCATTTTCCAATAAATAGAAAGCCAATGTTTCATACCATGCCCTAGGAGCTTGGTGTAGACCATAAAGAGCCTTGGTAACCTTATACACTTTGTTTGAATATTCTGCATCAATGAAGCCTGGAGGTTGAGAAACATACACTTCTTCTTCAATAGTACCATACAAGAAAGCACTCTTAACATCCATTTGGTAAACAGTGAAGCCTATGAAAGAAGCATAGGCCAAGAATAGCCTAATTGCTTCAAGTCTTGCAACTGGAGCAAAAACCTCTTCATAATCCACCCCTTCTTCTTGAGTATACCCTTGGGCCACCAATCTTGCCTTGTTTCTGATCACAATCCCCCTTTCATCTTTCTTATTTCTGAACACCCATTTGGTTCCAATTGCCCTGTGACCTTTGGGCAAATCAACCAGTTTCCAAACCTTCTGAAGCTTGAATTGAAGAAGCTCTTCTTGCATTGCTTCAACCCAACTTGAATCATCTAAGGCTTTGTTAATGTTTTTGGGTTCAGCCTGTGAGAGAAAACATGAAAACAGGAATATGTTGGCAACTTCATGATTCTTTTCTTCATAGACAGATGAGATAAACCCTTCTTGGTCTGAAGACAAGACTTGAGTTCTTGTTCTAACACCAGAATCAATGCTACCAATCACATTATCAATGGAGTGATCTTTGAGAATTCTTGTGTTGTGTGTTGTAGGAACTTCATTGGTAAGTGGAAGATTGCCAATCCCCACATCTTCTGGTAAGGAATCATCTGATTGAACATTTAATGGTTCAGCAGTACCAACTTGTGAACTGGCAGTACCATCTGGTGAACTGGCAGTACCATTTCCATATGCACTACTTTCTTGATTCTCTTGACCCTGAGTTCCATGATCATCTTCAACACCTTCATTTGCTGTATTTGAAGGTTCTCCATGACTTGAAGATAAATCCAATCCTTTCCAAATTGGCATCAAGATGTAATCTTGATCTTCAGCTGTTTCAACATTGTCTTCAAAACCTGCATTATCATTAGTATTTGTACCTTTAACAGGCACATAATTCATAGATTCTGAAAGCCTATCAATGTCAAAAATCCAATCTGGCCCAATGCCTGCAACATTTGGTAGTTTCTCTTGAAACTCTATGTGCAGATTTTCTTCCACTAGCCTAGTGCAACTATTATACACCCTATAGGCCTTACTTTGCAAAGAATACCCTATCATGTAGCCTTCATCAGCTTTTCCTTCAAACTTTCCTAGATGGTCTTTGGTATTGAGAATAGTGACATGACATCCAAAAGGTCTCATAAAACTTATAGATGGTGTTCTACCAAAGAAAAGTTCATAAGGAGTCTTTTTATGGGGTTTAATCACAAGAACCCTGTTCTGCACATAACAAGCAGTACCTACAGCTTCAGCCCAAAATGAAATAGGCAACTTAGAGTCTACTAACATTGTTCTAGCAGCCTCTATTAGTGTTCTATTTTTCTTTTCTGCTACTCCATTTTGCTGTGGGGTTCTAGCTACACTAAATTCTCTTTTTATTCCTTTTTCTTTGCAAAATTCATCCATAACCCTATTCTTAAATTCTGTCCCATTGTCACATCTAATTACTTTCACTTTCTTATCAGCTTGGTTTTCTATCTCAGTTATATAGGACTTAAGGATCTCACTAGTTTCATCCTTAATTCTTAAAAAGAAAACCCAAGAAAATCTGCTGTAATCATCAGTAACTACAAGACAATATTTTTTACCATTCAAGCTACTCACAGAAGTAGGACCAAAAAGGTCCATATGAAGCATGTATAAAGCTTGAGAAATTGAGTTATGGGTCTTGGGCTTACAAGAAGCTCTATGTTGTTTGCCTTTAAGACAATCAACACAGGTTTGGTCATTTTGAAAAATCTTTTTGGGTAAACCTCTAACCAAATCATATTTTGCAATTGTATTGATTGTTTTAAAGTTTATATGACCAAGCCTTCTATGCCAAAGCATAGATTCATCCAATGAGGCTTTTGCTACTAGACAAGTTAAACTCTCCTTAGGAACAATGTTCTTTAAATCAACACTGTACATATTGTTCATTCTTGGGATTTTAAGAAGAATCTGACTTTCATCAGGAATTTTAAAATCAGGAGAAAGAACCATGCATTCATTGTCAGTAAAAAGAACATTGTTCTTTTTGTCACACATTTGTGAGACACTGAGGAGGTTAAACTGAAGCTCTTTCACAAAGTACACATTTTCAAAATCTAATTTACTGGTTTTGATTGTACCTTTACCAGTAATCTTTCCTTTGATTCCTCCCCCAAAGGTAACATATCCTCCATCAAATGATTTGAAGTCTGTGAGGTAAGACATGTTGCCTGTCATGTGCCTTGAACATCCACTATCTACATATCCTTGATCAGCAATATCATTTGAATGTTCCTGCACATATATAAACATATTAGTTTCCTTGGGGTACCCAAGCCATGACTGACTTGGGTTTGCCTCGTGCATCAATGTAATCAAACCTTTTTAGGACTGTTGATGCACCTTTTGATTGGAGTGGTCTCCATATCCAACATGCTGAGGACTTAACAGCATTTTCCCTTTTAACCAATTTTGTGGTCCTTGGTCTGACAGTACTAATTTTGGCAGTACCATTTGGTCTAGCAGGACCTTTTGGTCTAGCAGGACCTTTTGGTTTTGGTCTCCAATCTTGTGTTTTAACCACAGATTTCTTTTCAATGGGACTTTTCACAACTCTTGGTGCATGTTTGAAAGTATTTCTTGCACCCTTAGTAGTTGGTTTTGAGTTAACAGGCTTATTTGGTTTAACAGTATGATTAACTTTTGGTATGTTAGACTTTACAAAACTTTTTCTGGGGTTTTTCCATTTGTTTTAGACCTTGATGTACTCCCAGAAACCCAATTGTTACAATAAGCATGAGTATGATTAAAACTACCACAGTAATAGCAGGCCTTATTGTACATAACAAAATCATCACCAAGTTGGTGTAACTTAAGATTTTTCCAATTTCTCTGACTACCTCTAGGTTTGCTATTACACTTAGCACAACATTCAACTGTTTTCAGAAAAATTTTAGCCTTTGTCTTACTCTCTACACTTTTAGGACTGGGTGGTCCTACTTTGTTTCCTTTGTTTGAAACAGTCTCTTTTTCCTCATCATCAGATGTACAATCTTCAATAATTGGAGCATCTGAGCTCTTATCAGTGAGCACCTTTTTGTTAGAGAGTGAAGCATCACTAGCACTCTCAAAAGGTTCACTTTTCTCTACAGGTTTCTCATTATTTAATGGTTTATTGGTGAATTCATGTGAACCTGATTCTGCAAGATCTAAACCTGGGGAACAAGGGATTCCTCTGTAAGGAGGTGGACAAGTCTTGTATCCAATCCCAGATTTGATTCTCTTGTTCATTTGATTTTCAACTATCCTTCTATTACAGTCAGAAGCATTTTCTAATGTGGTAACAGTTAGTTGAATATTATCCTTTGCCAGTTTCACTTTAGCAAACTCAGTTCTTAACAGGTTTATTTCAGCATCTTTCAAAAATATTTCCCTATTAAGAATGCCTTTTGTGTCAGAAAAAGTGAGTTCATTTTCTCTAAAGTGGATTATCTGCTTCTCAAGTTTGGCCATACCTGTAAAACCCGCAAATTAATATAAACTGAAAAGACTAAAATGCCCTCAATTTAAAACTTTAAGAATTCATGAAAGTTAATAAGTAACATTTTAAACCTAAACTAAGTTACCTAACAAAATAAAGTTAATGTAAACTATATACTATAAGTAAATTGTGCAAAATAAAAACAATCCTTCAACTAGCTAAACTAGTCGACATATAACGTCCTTAATCTTAATAATTTTGGCCCAAAGATAAGAAAATATACCACATTAATATTGATTTATAATAAGCCCATAAGAAAATTGATCCATCCTTGTTTAGCCCAAGATCAAGAAACACGGTTTCTTTTTTTTATAATAACCGAACATCACCAAACAAACCCTAATTCATCTCAAAAAAAAAATTCGGTCCTCTCCCTCTTTGTGCTGCTGCTATTTCGATCCAAGGAACCACCAAGGAGACTCTTGATTGTGTTCTTGTCTTCATACATATCACAAGGTAACCATGTAATACTAATATTAATCTATTCGAAATTTTGAGAAAAACCCTTAAAATCTTTATGTATGAATCGACCAGGGGCATATATGATGAAATTATTCGATTGGATTATGTTAATACTTGATATTAATCGACCTAAATATGTTATGGACCCATCTAAAATCGTTTGGTATTAAGAATTAATGATTGGAGTGACAAAAACCCTAAGTTTATACATGAATCTGTGAAAACTGCTACTGATCTGGAATTTTATTCGACTTTAATCGGCTGTAGATAAATGATGTGAATGTGTATTTTGGTGTTTCTTGAGTCTAAAATTAAGTTCAATGAAATAGCTACCTGGAAAAAATTAGCCTTGTAATTTTTAGAGGGGATCGGGTGTAAAACCCTAAAATCCGAGTACCTAATTTACGTATAATTTCGAATTTTACCCTAAAGTTATTATGAGATTTAAATTAAAACTTTAAACATTATAATTGCTACTATAATAAAATAAAACTAAGCTTACCTAAGTAAACTTTCCTAAATGGTGATCTATCACGCGTTCCAAATTAATGCTTAACAACCGATAAATTGTCATTAAAACTCAATAAATTTCGGCTACTACTCACTCTACCATAACCGAATATTAATGCACAATCAAACCAAAATTAAGACTCTTGATGACTTTCCTTATTTGTCTCACACGCTCCCCAATTTAATTGTGCGTTACATTTTTCCTTCTTCCCTTCTCTAAATCCCATACGAACCAAAGTAAAGAACAAAGAGTCCTGCTACTTTTCTTCTCTCAAAGATAAATTGTTCAAGCTTCGTGACTGTGGTACAAGTTCATGGTTGCGGCTGTTGGGTATTGGTTCGTGAGTTATCTTGTTCTCGTTCTCCTCATAGCTTCGTAACACCATCAAGGTTCCACCAATTCTTTTTTTTTTTTTTTTTTTTTTTTTTTTTTTTTCCACCAATTTTTTTTTTTTTTTTTGTTTTTCTTTCATGCGACAACATACAATCTGAATATATAAAACATAAGAACCAAATCGTTATATGCTAAATCTGAATCTAATTATCTTTAATATTCGTTATGAAACCTATGAAAATGCCACACGAATTCATAAAACCTATACATGTTGATTCTTGTTTTGTTTTGCTTTTCGAATTAGTTGTCACACACGCCTATAGCTACCCATTAAAACATGATCACAAATAAATAGATATACGTCTGAATGATTTTGTTGATGTCACGGTTAGCAGTTTTGTCGACTATATGCTTCTAAACCCTTGGCGTATACTTATGTTGTATCGAGTGTGTTTGGTCTCGTTATTTTCCTTGTGTGGGCAGCATGGTGTCGACCTTAACCAACCAAATCATTAGTATCATGTCGCATAAAATCACACGCCAAACCATGTTGTGTGTCTCATGTTGTGGCCTGTTCTTGGTGTCATCGTCTAGCTCCATATGTCGACCCTATTATAACACTAATAAAATGTTGATTGATCTTTTAAACACGTTAAATACGACTAGCAAATAGAAACCCTTGGCACATGTACTTTAACGCGGGCTGTGAGAGTTTATGAATTGTCGTGTGCATCGCGAGCATGGTTTTGGCACGTTAGCATGGGTCGTTGTGTATGTTTTGGTGTCGACTAACATGGGGGCTGTTTGTGTCATGATTGTGTGTGTCATTATATCTTAAGCTTGTTCTTGAATCCTTGTTCGAATCGGTAATGAAAGATATAAGTTCCATTGTTTTTATGTGATACGTAACTGGTGTCTTGTGGCGTTTTATTAGTATATGTCGGCATAGTCATAAGACTAATTTAAAAGGGTAGAGTTGAGTGGGAAAATTTTGTGGGTATATTTGTTCAAAACGGTATATCACAAACGTAGTTCAATTTTGTTTAGGCGCAATACTCTTAATGATGATGTACCTCCATCCTTTTAACAATACCGAAACGAAGTTACCTTATTATAAAAATGAAGTTACGTAGAATATAGATTTCATGGCAATATGAACTCATGTTGGTGTCCTACTTTTGTATTCTCTTCATCGGACATTTACGAATCAAAATAATTGGCATGTGTTCATAGGAAAATGGTTTAATTGTACAGTATAAGGATATTGGTTAACAAATTTGGAAAAGACATTTTTATAACAGTATGCAAAGCTATCACAAGAGATTCGAAATTAGAAAATATATATATATATATATTATATATATATATATATATATATATATATATATATATATATATATATATATATATATATATATATATATATGTGTTAAATAAACATGCTAAATATGGAAAGCCTACTAAAATAAGTAATCTGATTTAAAATGAGTATTAATCAGACGATCATAAATTCATGTAGATTCGCTGGACATGGAGTTATTTCCGACCTTTTCGTTCCTAGTTGTGTTTTCACTGGCGGTCTAAGGTACAGATATTCTGACCTTCTCTGTAAGGTTTCCTATGATTCTTTTCTGATCTGTTAAATCTCTGATTTGATACTCTGTTACGATCCTTTGCTATGACACCTTTGCTTCGACCTTTGATCTCTGATTTTGGACCTATGATATGAAAACCTTTTTGATATGAGATAGAAATGTTTTAAGTAAAGTATTTTGAAAGGGTTTTTTCAAACATGATATATTGACTTTAAGAAAAATATTTTTGAAGATCGTTTTATGAAAACTATTTGAAAGACCATTTATGAAAACTATTTTGAAGGATTGTTTTAAATGAACCTTAAGAGAAAACCTTTTGAAAAGTACATTTGATATTGAACCTTTTGAAGATTTGACCATCTGATACTTTGACCCTTTTGGATATTGACCTGGGATAATTGATCTTCTGATATGAACCTTCTGATATGACCTTTCCGATGTGACACTCTGATTATGATATGAACCTATGACCTGGACCTTTGACTCCCAGTTTGATACTACGAGCCAAAATATGTTCCCTAGCCATGAAGGTAACATGGCCGTGTCTGTGATGCACCACTGGCATGACTAGTGTGTAGCCCTAGTGATCTGGTTACACCGTCCCCATTCTGATTTTGATTATGCATGCACACTATATGATTTATTATGGCCGATCTGTTCTGGGGGGCGAATGGATGCATCCTAGATATGTTCTGATATGATATGCTTTGTTATGATATGATATGGTGACTGGGGCTGGGTGCAATCCACTCCTTTCACAAAAAATGGGAGCTAGCTACTCCACCTGAAGAATGAGGACACCCCTCATATTATCTGATTATCTGAGAGGTCTCCCCTCTATATGATTATGAAGATATGATATGATATGATATGTGATATGTTATGATATGGGCTCGTGGTGGATGACTGTCCTAAACCCTACTCTTTATTTCTTTTTCCTATTTCTTACTCATTATGATATGCCTGTTCATTTCCATTTGCTTTTGTTCCCGTTTATTATATATCTGTTCACTGGGCTTTTTAAGCTCAGCCGCACGTTTTCTTTCCGTGTGCGGCAGGTTTTAGATGGAAGCTGGGTATGAGTGAAGAGACCTTTGGACTTAGAAGACTTTGATAGTTTCGGAAGTAGAAACTTTAGAAGGATTTGCATTGTCAGACATAGTATTTAGTTTTTGTTTCTCATTTGTAACCTTGTAGTTTCAGTATATCATTTGAAACCTTTGAATTTCCATTGTATTATTTAAGTCGTATGTTATGCTTGCCTTTGATATGTCACCATTTGCGTGACACTTCTACCCTTGCCGGGTTGGGGTGTTACATCGGGAAGGCAACTTTTTGATTTTTAGAAATTCGTGTGTCAAACCTGAATTCGGATGTCTGGAAATCAGTCCGTTTTGACGATTTTTCATTTTCAAACCATGAGGATTTAGGTCATGAAATTCTCCAGTATGTGACTTCAATATGCTTAGTAGTGTCATGAATTTTTGTAGATTTTTCCTGGAGGTATTGGTGGGTAAATGAAGTGGTTACTTTCTGAGTGTTACAGCAGACATGTTTTCTGAGTAGTCCGAGTTGTGGTATTTTTCATGTGGGGTTAAACAAATTAATAAATTCTGGGAAAATTAGTGTGGGTTGGCAAGACATTGAGGTAGCTCTGGGAATTTTTTTGGATTTTATCTTTGAGTTCTAATATGGTTCATAAATTCGATCAAGTGTGGTCTGTTTAGGGTTAAAAGCTGATAAGAAGTTAATTAGGGCTAAATAAGGATTAATTGTGTAACTTAAGGGTGGAACTTATCATTATTCAAACTAAAAGGGTTTAACTTGTTAAAACATGTAACTTTATGATATTTATGTTTCATACCCTAATCTTACGATAGTTTCACTATAATCCCAAAACTATTTATAATTACTTAATAAACCCTAACTATAAGAATGTGATTAGTAACAAGTATTTAAAATCCGTTATGAAATTAAATGAGCTAATAAGCATATTATGAATCATCATCTATGTAGATTCGTTGAAGAGGTGTGACAGTGTGTCCTTGTGTTCATCCATTTGTTTGCTTCCATTCACTCGCTAAGGTACAGATATTCTGCCCTTCTTGTAAGGAGCCTTCGTTTCTCTTGATCTCTTATTTTGATTCGTTTAGGATTCCCCAAGCCATTGCTATGTTCCCCTTGTTTTGTGAACCTTTGCTTTGAACTCTTGTCTTGATCTTTGTTCTGAACCTTGCCTTGAACCCTGCTATGTTTCTTTTGATACTTGACATGACCTGTTCATCACCTGGTAACCTGAATGGTTAAGACCCTTGGATACTTGCAGGTTCATAGGATTTTATAACTGTTTTCTTAGTTACATATGAAGAGGTTTTGAACATTTCTTTTAAAGACTTTTATTATGAAAACTGTTTTAACGATCGCTTTTATTAAAACCATTTTAAAAAGATTTCTTTTAACGAATTGTTATGAACCTTCTGGTATTTGACTTTTCTGATATTGACCTCCTGATAGTGAACCCCTGCATTGATCTCCTGCTATGAACCTTGATATGAACCTTGCCATGAACTTTGACTGAACCACTTAAAATGGGAAACTTGACTTGAACAACTTGATATGGAACTTGAACTTGAACTTGGAACTTGAACTTGGTACTTGAACCCCTTGATACTTGATACTTGACCCTTGACCCACAGTTTGAGATTACGAGCCATACTAGGCATGAGGGTTTCATGTCCTTGTCATTGATGCACCAATGACTTGACTTTTGGGTAGGAAAGTGATTACCTATCCCGTCCCTGCCATGACTTGATAATTGAATTGTACACGTAGATGAAGACATTGTGGCAGCCTACAGGGGCGCATGGATGCATCCTAGATTTGTATTGTACATGACTTGATTTACTTGTATTGTTTAGTGACATGATGGGTGTGTGCGATACACGTCATTCACTCTTGGGAGCACGCGACTCCAACCCTTGGAGGTATCCCCTCATATTATACTTGGCATACCGAGGTCACCCCTCCGTATACATGTATACTTGTTTACTTGAATTTACTTGATATGATTATGTTCTGGGCTCGTAGTGGATTACTGTTTCTGTTACCTTATAACCTTGATACTTAACTTGATACTTGACTTGATATTGTATTTAATTCGATATTTGACTTGACTTAAATTGAATATTGGGCTGGTGGTGGGTTATGGTTTCCTTTACACCTACCTATTGTAACCATTCTTGATAACCTTTTCTATTTTCTTTCATAACTCTTGTTACACCTTGCATTGTTTCGCTTACTCCATTATCCCATTATTACTGCTTTGTACCGTTATATCTGTTCACTGAGCTTTCGTAGCTCAGCCGCATTTCTTTTTCTGCGGCAGGTTTTAGTTTAGAAGCTGGGTTTGAGTGGAGAGTACTTGGGCATTAGAAGACTTTATTAGCTATTGAAGACTGACTAGAAGAACCGTAAATTAGACGTAGAAGATATTGAATTGTAACCTTGTAGTTTCAGATTTTTCTTTGTAACCCTTGAATTCTATTGTATTATTAATGTCAAATGCTTGTGTTTGTTCTGATATGCCACCATTGTTGTGACACCTTTTCCCTTGTCAGGTCGGGGTGTTACAATTTATGGTATCAGAGAACAGGCTGCGACTCGTAATACATTTACCCTTGACCTGTGCGTTTGGACCATTAGGCTTCGACTGTAAGAACATAGGAGAACACCGTGAGAACTTGCTTTAGGATTTCTTGATATGAACTTAAGTTTTGACCAGTGAGGAATGGGTAGACTATAAGGCATTTGTTTAAGTATCTTTACTTCCGCATTACTCTGATTCGTGCCTTGCTTGTGGTTAGAGCCTGTTGAGTAGTTTTGTTTTTCCCTCTTGACTATGGCATTTGATCTTGTTGATTTCTGAGACTGTAGAAGTACTAGGTGGATTAAGATAGGTTGTTCTGCTTACAACTCGAGATAAAGTATGATCATCATGAAGGCATATTTATGTGGTGCTAGTAGTATTACGTCTGACCAACGTGATAATACTTACACCATATAACGTGCCCTCATTGTGGCCATAGGATGTCTTGGGGAGTACCTAAGAAGTTAGAATTTGATCTCCGTTGGTTTATCCGTGATTAGTGAGACTTTAGGTTCATTCTACCTATGCGTATACTCTGCCTTTGTTCATTAGATGTCTGGATGAGTTTGAATTCTCGTTTTGCATTCTGTTGACCTCAATTATAAATCTTGAACTCTTGTAGAGCTCTCTACTGTTGATACAGTTAATTCGATCTGAAATCTTGTTCGTATATCCATACGAGCTTTCTTTTGGAAGAACCTCTCCGAGCGTGAGAATGTTTGCGACGATCTTTTGCGATTTGCTACGACTTCGTCTAACCTTGCGACTTCAAATTTCGAGGACGAATTTTTTTTTTTTAGAAGGGAAGAGTTGTAAAACCCGCAAATTAATATAAACTGAAAAGACTAAAATGCCCTCAATTTAAAACTTTAAGAATTCATGAAAGTTAATAAGTAACATTTTAAACCTAAACTAAGTTACCTAACAAAATAAAGTTAATGTAAACTATATACTATAAGTAAATTGTGCAAAATAAAAACAATCCTTCAACTAGCTAAACTAGTCGACATATAACGTCCTTAATCTTAATAATTTTGGCCCAAAGATAAGAAAATATACCACATTAATATTGATTTATAATAAGCCCATAAGAAAATTGATCCATCCTTGTTTAGCCCAAGATCAAGAAACACGGTTTCTTTTTTTTATAATAACCGAACATCACCAAACAAACCCTAATTCATCTCAAAAAAAAAATTCGGTCCTCTCCCTCTTTGTGCTGCTGCTATTTCGATCCAAGGAACCACCAAGGAGACTCTTGATTGTGTTCTTGTCTTCATACATATCACAAGGTAACCATGTAATACTAATATTAATCTATTCGAAATTTTGAGAAAAACCCTTAAAATCTTTATGTATGAATCGACCAGGGGCATATATGATGAAATTATTCGATTGGATTATGTTAATACTTGATATTAATCGACCTAAATATGTTATGGACCCATCTAAAATCGTTTGGTATTAAGAATTAATGATTGGAGTGACAAAAACCCTAAGTTTATACATGAATCTGTGAAAACTGCTACTGATCTGGAATTTTATTCGACTTTAATCGGCTGTAGATAAATGATGTGAATGTGTATTTTGGTGTTTCTTGAGTCTAAAATTAAGTTCAATGAAATAGCTACCTGGAAAAAATTAGCCTTGTAATTTTTAGAGGTCGGGAAGGCAACTTTTTGATTTTTAGAAATTCGTGTGTCAAACCTGAATTCGGATGTCTGGAAATCAGTCCGTTTTGACGATTTTTCATTTTCAAACCATGAGGATTTAGGTCATGAAATTCTCCAGTATGTGACTTCAATATGTTTAGTAGTGTCATGAATTTTTGTAGATTTTTCCTGGAGGTATTGGTGGGTAAATGAAGTGGTTACTTTCTGAGTGTTACAGCAGACATGTTTTCTGAGTAGTCCGAGTTGTGGTATTTTTCATGTGGGGTTAAACTAATTAATAAATTCTGGGAAAATTAGTGTGGGTTGGCAAGACATTGAGGTAGCTCTGGGAATATTTGTGGATTTTATCTTTGAGTTCTAATATGGTTCATAAATTCGATCAAGTGTGGTCTGTTTAGGGTTAAAAGCTGATAAGAAGTTAATTAGGGCTAAATAAGGATTAATTGTGTAACTTAAGGGTGGAACTTATCATTATTCAAACTAAAAGGGTTTAACTTGTTAAAACATGTAACTTTATGATATTTATGTTTCATACCCTAATCTTACGATAGTTTCACTATAATCCCAAAACTATTTATAATTACTTAATAAACCCTAACTATAAGAATGTGATTAGTAACAAGTATTTAAAATCCGTTATGAAATTAAATGAGCTAATAAGCATATTATGAATCATCATCTATGTAGATTCGTTGAAGAGGTGTGACAGTGTGTCCTTGTGTTCATCCATTTGTTTGCTTCCATTCACTCGCTAAGGTACAGATATTCTGCCCTTCTTGTAAGGAGCCTTCGTTCTCTTGATCTCTTGTTTTGATTCGTTTAGGATTCCCCAAGCCATTGCTATGTTCCCCTTGTATTGTGAACCTTTGCTTTGAACTCTTGCCTTGATCATTTGTTCTGAACCCTGCTATGTTTCTTTTGATACTTGACATGACCTGTTCATCACCTGGTAACCTGAATGGTTAAGACCCTTGGATACTTGCAGGTTCATAGGATTTTATAACTGTTTTCTTAGTTACATATGAAGAGGTTTTGAACATTTCTTTTAAAGACTTTTATTATGAAAACTGTTTTAACGATCGCTTTTATTAAAACCATTTTAAAAAGATTTCTTTTAACGAATTGTTATGAACCTTCTGGTATTTGACTTTTCTGATATTGACCTCCTGATAGTGAACCCCTGCATTGATCTCCTGCTATGAACCTTGATATGAACCTTGCCATGAACTTTGACTGAACCACTTAAAATGGGAAACTTGACTTGAACAACTTGATATGGAACTTGAACTTGAACTTGGAACTTGAACTTGGTACTTGAACCCCTTGATACTTGATACTTGACCCTTGACCCACAGTTTGAGATTACGAGCCATACTAGGCATGAGGGTTTCATGTCCTTGTCATTGATGCACCAATGACTTGACTTTTGGGTAGGAAAGTGATTACCTATCCCGTCCCTGCCATGACTTGATAATTGACTTGTACACGTAGATGAAGACATTGTGGCAGCCTACAGGGGCGCATGGATGCATCCTAGATTTGTATTGTACATGACTTGATTTACTTGTATTGTTTAGTGACATGATGGGTGTGTGCGATACACGTCATTCACTCTTGGGAGCACGCGACTCCAACCCTTGGAGGTATCCCCTCATATTATACTTGGCATACCGAGGTCACCCCTCCGTATACATGTATACTTGTTTACTTGAATTTACTTGATATGATTATGTTTTGGGCTCGTAGTGGATTACTGTTTCTGTTACCTTATAACCTTGATACTTAACTTGATACTTGACTTGATATTGGATTTAATTCGATATTTGACTAGACTTAAATTGAATATTGGGCTGTTGGTGGGTTATGGTTTCCTTTACACCTACCTATTGTAACCATTCTTGATAACCTTTTCTATTTTCTTTCATAACTCTTGTTACACCTTGCATTGTTTCGCTTACTCCATTATCCCATTATTACTGCTTTGTACCGTTATATCTGTTCACTGAGCTTTCGTAGCTCAGCCGCATTTCTTTTTCTGCGGCAGGTTTTAGTTTAGAAGTTGGGTTTGAGTGGAGAGTACTTGGGCATTAGAAGACTTTATTAGCTATTGAAGATTGACTAGAAGAACCGTAAATTAGACGTAGAAGATATTGAATTGTAACCTTGTAGTTTCAGATTTTTCTTTATAACCCTTGAATTCTATTGTATTATTAATGTCAAATGCTTGTGTTTGTTCTGATATGCCACCATTGTTGTGACACCTTTGCCCTTGTCAGGTCGGGGTGTTACAATACCACACTTATGATTAACTAGGTCTTGATGAGTTTTTCTTTGTTCTACTTTCAGTTCATCATAAAGTTTTATTAAAGTTTCTAATTCTTCAAAAAATTTACAAGTATTAGAACATTTAGTAATTTGTACCTCAGGATTGGTGAAAGCCATTAAAGCCATTTCATTTGAAGTTGACTCCTCTTCACCCATAAAGCTCCAATCAAAACCCAGCCCATCAATAGCTACCATAGCTTTAGGCTCAGTGATTTCCACAGCCTTGCTCTTGTTCTCAAAGCTTCCCTTTTTCTTGTTCTCAAAACCTCTTCCCTTATCATCCTGCTTCTTTGGTCTTCTACACTCTCTTGAGTAGTGACCCTTTATGTGGTAGTTGTAGCACTCCACTTTACACTTGTCATACCCAGCAGGCTCATTACCATTGATGGTAATCTTCTTTCCAGTTCTCATCAGAAATTTCTTAGCCCTCATGCTAAGAAGTGAAATTTGCCACTTTATGTCCATTTCCTCAAGATCTTCATCATTGATCTCTTGAATATCTTCAAAAGTCAATATGGAACCATTGTGTTGTGATGTCAGGAAAGCACAACCGATTGTTTCATCTAGAATTGTTTTGGTACTGCTAGAAGTATTGGCAGTACCAAAATTTGTGTTGGCAGTACCTTCTTCTACACCATCTTTTTCTTCATCTACTATCCTTGAGGTGCTGGGAGATGACACAAAGGCCATATTCCCTGAGCTTGAACTAGTAGACTTCTTCACTTCATGCTCTACTATCTTGAAGTTGCTGTAAAGATCATTAAGACTCATGTGATCAATATCTGGTTTGTTTTTCCAGACAATGACATGCATGGCCCATTCAGAGGGTAAACTCCTAAGGAATTTGGAGTTTAAGTCTTCTTGAGATATCAGCACTTCATGAATGGCTAACTGACTTGAAAGCTTTTGTAGTCTATTGAACATGCTGTCCAAAGACTCATTTGTTGTGGCTGAAATGTTTTCAAACTGTTGTTTGAGGAGAGTTTTCTGAGTTTTCTTGGGGGCATCATTTCCACCAAATCTAGCCACAATAGCTTGAAAGAGGGTTTTAGCACATTTTATTCATTCTGACATTTATTTAAATGTCTATGCTATGCCATACTTATGTTTGCCATGCTTATTGAGTTACTATATTGTTTCTATTGCCATGCTAGATTATATTTGTTGTATGCTATGATAGATCTGTGCCTGAGCTAACCTAGTTGTGGAGGTACCATGACCATGTCTTGGATGGCACCCTAGGCATGACACTCCCGTAGAGGTGTGATAGATCTACGGCGTTCCCCCTTATGTTATGATTTATTGTGTACACTATTGGCCAACTTTATATGTGTGACCAGTCTAGTACTGACATACATACTTATGTTAGGGAGCGTATGGATGCATCCTAGGTTTTATATTTATATGATTATGGTGACCAGGTGGTGTGTGCCTTACACTCCTTCTCATACTTTTATTACTTAGAGGTCTCCCCTCTTCGTATACTTGTATTGCTTTAGTATGATTTGACGGATTATGTATGTAGTTCCTATGGCACATCCTTATATGAACTTTTCCCTTATTTCATTATTCTCTTGATTCATTCATTATTCAGTTCTCATGCATTCTTGATTCTTAGTTCTCTTTAAAATTCGTATGACTTTCATGATTATACGTTTCGTTTTGTATTCTTATTCCTTCATTGCTTATGCTTATTTACCGATATGTTATGTTATATATATCTGTTCACTGGGCTTTTTAAGCTCAGCCGCATGTTTTCTTTTCTTATGCGGCTGGTAATAAGCGGGGCGACGGGCTTGGGAATGAGAGAGCGTAGGACTTAGAGACCTATTTATTTATCATTTCGTTGTCCATTGTTTCGGACTTTCATTTCTTTCAGTACTTTAAATATTATCGTTTTACTTTGGCTTTGTTTGGTTAACCCACTATGCAATTGGGATTATCTTTGGATACCAGTCTTGATGTTTGAGACTTGGTTATTTATATAAAAGACTTCCGCTTGCGTAATGTATGCTTTGTATGACACCATAATGTGATATCTTGGCCTTAACGGGTCGGGGTGTTACAACTAAGAATATATATACCACTTTAACTTGAATAAATGCGTTGAGACATAAACTTCTAAGCTAATATTGCGTAACAACAAACCATATTAAGTAAGTGACAAGAACTTAGTTAAATTAACCAAAAGTTGACGTTATATATACAACTTCTCATATCATATAGGTAATAAATGTTAAGACTTACTTTTAAAACCTACATAGGCGAAACTAGTAAACAATAAATATATTTATATACATATCACAATTAGGTTTAATTCATTCATACCCTAGATCATTAGACATTCCCAACCCTCCAGGTACCATAACTTTAGGTCAGTTATAGGATACACATCACCATCCGTTAGGAGAGACTTTAGAAACCACACTCACCGCCACATGAGTAACAACACATAGGTATACTAAAACATTGAGATTTAAATTGAAGAGACTTGAATATAATACTTGAAACTAAAACATGGTTATGTAATTTAGGTTGCGTGTTGGTGTCGTGCACTTCCAAATTTCACAGCATTCACTGTTCAGACCAGTAAAGGTGAGTTCATGGCCCCTACTTTTCACTTTTTTTAATACTGTTTTGGGGGAGAATACATGCTTGTTTTAAACTAAATTCAATGACTATTTATTTGGTACATGAAATCTAGACTTGATTGTTTTACTTGAAATGTGATTGGTGTTATATGCTAGACTGTTACTTGAATGCCCTATTTGAATACATGATATATACATAGATCAGGGGTACTGATCAGATATGTATATGACTGTTTATGTGGATGCCTTATTTGAATACATGATATATATACATAGATCAGGGGTACTGATAAGATATGTATAAGAGTTGTTTACTTGAATACTTTATACTTGACATGTTCATAGATCAGGCATACTGAACAGTGCCGGGCGTACTGGGTACATTGACCGGCTGAAAGGCGAAACGGTCACATTACCAAGCGTACTGGTCATGGCGAGCGTACTGATATATACATAGACCAGGGGTACTGGTCAGATATGTATAGGTGTGATTTACTTGAATGCTTTATGTGTGTACATGACTTTAATACTAAACTGTATGATATTCTGTGTAGCATAATCTGTTTTAATCAAACCTATGAACTCACCAACCTAGTGTTGACCCTTTTTAGCATGTATTTTCAGGTTTAATGTGATGATTTAGTGGCGAAGACTTTTGGCAGGGCATGGCATGGTCATAGAAGACTCTGATAAAATTAGGACCACTTAAAATCTTTTATGGGCTTATATTTTCACACCATTTTGAAATGTTGTAAACAAATCATTTTTTAATATGAAGTTTAATTTAGACGGTTGAGTTAAAAACGTTCTTTATACTCTGTGTTATGATACCAATTGAGTAGCACCCCAATGACATGTATGCTTCCGCTAAACCAGATTTTGGGAGTGTTACAAAGTAACACCCCAACTTATATTCCGCTGCGATTATCGAAAACGGGGGTGTTACATTTTGTGTTGGCCGGCGATTGGTTGTGGTGGCCGGCGATGTGGTTGTGTTCTTTGTGGCTGGCGATGGGTTAGGATTTTGTGGTGGATATGTTTGTGTTTTTTGAAGAAGAGAGAGAATGATTGGGAGTTGCGACATGAAAAAAAGAAAGAAAGATGTACTAGTATTAATTTTAGTGGGTGGTGGATGAAAAGACAAATATATCCTCATTTTTAACAGTCAACATAGGTCAAATTGACGGTGTTAGTGAAAATGGACCAAACCCGTTCCGGGTCAGCGAAAACAGGACACGATCCGTTACTTTTCAAACTATTGGACCAAAATCGTTACATCCGATAAACCACAAAGACCAAAAGTGTAGTTAACTCAAGAAATTACTAACGTTTTTCACTATATTATCTTCTTGCTCCCACCTCTACTTTTTTTTTTTTTTTTTTTTTTTTTTTTTTTTTTTTTTTTTTTTTAATCTCATTGCTCGCAAACAGTCTAAGAAATTATCACCCTAGAATTTAACCAATTGTGTTTGACAGAAAACTTTATCTAAAGCGAGTTGTTATGTTAAAAAAAAATAGTAACTACATTGTTAGCAAATCAGACATCATGAAACCAAGAAGAATGATGCATCTTAGGGGGTAGGAGTCGACGACGGTATGGATGAATTTATGATCCATACCGGCGGTAACATCGCTGTCGGCATCGGATTTATGGCAAAAATTTATGGGGGACGGTATGTAATACCGTTGGTGATGAATTGCATATGAACGGATTTTAGAGCATTTCGCGTCACTCATGTAAGGAACAACTCAAACTCATCATAGTTTAAACATAAAGTGGAATATAATGAACGTGGCCATGGGTGTATTTAACGGCTTGTACCACCAATCGGAATTTTTTTAAAAT
Organism: Artemisia tridentata subsp. tridentata; assembly: GCA_021014915.2. Lineage (NCBI taxonomy): Eukaryota > Viridiplantae > Streptophyta > Magnoliopsida > Asterales > Asteraceae > Artemisia > Artemisia tridentata. The sequence goes on from CP139504.1 coordinate 335,700,568, forward strand.
TCGGTTTCAAATTATTTTTTATTTTTTTTAAATTCGGTCCTTTTTTTTTTTTTTTTTTTTTTTTTTTTTTCATTTTTTTTTTTTTTTTTTTTTTTTTTGTTTTTTGTTACATTCGGACATATATTTTTATTTATACGTTTTGTTTTCATACTTGTAGATTCGTCTACGGTAGAGCGGATGCAATGATATGGACATTATGAAGAACGCTTTGAGTGATTTTAGCACGAAAGTGTGAAAACCGTTTACTCACCAAGCGGCATGGACGGTGGTCAAAGGCCAAGCTAAATGGGAAGAACAAAAATGTGTTGCCGGCACATCTTCCACACATTCCGACAAGCGAAGAAAGTTGTCCGAGGGGGGGAACTATGAGACGGATAGCAACGATCCCAATACTATCATCCCGGATTTGAATGAGGACTCAACCCCCACGCGTCCAAAAACAGGGGAAAAAAATGTTGATGAAATGTCGTCAAAGGCGGATAGTGTCGTTGAGACCGTCAACTCATATGCGGAAATAAAGGCAAAAATGATGGCGGATATCACGGAGAAGACACAAGCACTTTTGGACATCCAAATTCAACAAGCTACTAACAAGACCGAGAGGCAAGACTTCAAGTACTACATGGGGCCGCATGACCACATCGAAGATCCGATTATGTTGGAGTGGGTAAAGAACTAAAAACGCCAACTCGCGGCAAAATATGATTGGCCATGTAATTTCTAGATATTTATTAATGAAATGGTATGTTGTTATTAAAAATTGCTTAGTTTAAATATTAAAAAAAAAAGGAAAAAAAATTTAGGAGGGATGAGAATTTATCGGGCGCCAGTGAATTAGGTTGGGAGGGATGAAAATTTATGAGAATAAGTTAACTGAAATTTATTGGCTGAATTTGGGAGAAATGATAAATTGATTACTCACCACTCCTAGTACCCTTATTAGGCTTGTAACATGAATTGATTGAAATGAGAAAAAGCAGTACAATTTATTTCTCAAGTTAATTCACAAAGTGCGGCTGTGTGAAGACCTACTTATGCCTTTTCTTCCCCACCAAGCGTGGGTCATGCACGGGTGTTATAGCAACTGACTCGTCGAAGTGCACTTAGCTTAATGATGTTTCATATATTTCGTTAAGAAAATACTTCAAAGGGTATTATAGAAATTTACAATAGTGGGACATGGCCATTAATGTGAAGTTGATGCAGTCCAATCAATTTACTTAACTTCAGAGGCTCGTTGAGAAAAACTTAAAAGGTTACATGAGTGGAGCGCTGTGGGCAAACGTGTCAACTGATGAAAGGGTTGTTATGGTGTTTCTTTGGTAGTTTGGTGATTGAAAAGCCCCACTCACCGATCTCTCATTTTCGATCATCTTATTTGGGTTATTTTTGTTTACTATTCTTTAGTTTCAAGCAATTTCAATTTAATTAAATAGTTATATGTTGAAGCAATTTCTTGCAACTACTTCAGATAAATAAAGGGGGGCCTGCTGGTTGAACTCGGCTAGGGTCCTTCCAGGAGGCTTGGGTGCTGATCCCTTCGGCTATTGGAAGTCCTCCGGGTATCTGCACACAACAGCACACGTTAGGCTCGCCCCGGGTGTTATCCCAGGACTCACCTCCGGTGTGAGAGTAAGTATTCGGTATTCCGAAAGGGCTCTCAAATGTAGTGAGAAGTAAATGCGGGTAAAAACGTTAGTTGAGAGCAGTAAATGAGCTGAGTATTTATAGTACTCGGCCTCGATACCTGGACTGGCGGCGCCGGATTTTCAGGAGACATGTCCTCGACATAATCCCGTAAATCCTGGGATGGCGGCGGCGGTGTCTGCAGCTGCCATCTGTCAAAAGGTAAACGCCACCTGTCCTACTACTTACAGTGATACTGGCCGGATGAGTCGTGTGCCCTCCGGTATGTCCGGACGGCTATGTGTCGTCCGGACGGCCGGTCAAGACAGGCCGTTCGGACACATGCGTCAACATGTCCCCCCAGTATTGCATTATCGGTTGAAGACCGATGGTGTAATACTTAAAGAATACCTTTATACCTTTCGGCAAGCATCATTCGGACATATACACCTGCAAGACTTTAAATAGTACCTTATGGCCTTTTGGCCTGCGCTTTCTGATACATACATGTAATACCGGTATTGCATTGTTAGTAAAATATTGACGTAATACTTCAAAGGGTACCTTATGGCCTTTTGGCCTAAGTCATTCGGATCAATGCTGTATTTGCCTTTCGGTTCGGCCGATGGTTTAATACTTTAAAGAGTTGACTTTGACATGACATGGCTTTGATGTGTGGAAGCTATCATTGCATCATTCCCGATCCTCTCCTGGTTTTCAACATGTATTTCTTGTAGTTCAGATTAATAATTGCCCTTTGTTCGCGTCCGTTTGATCCTATTGTGCCCGAGGGTTCCGATTTGCCAAAGACCGTCGTTATTTCTTTTGGGGAATAATTGTTGCGCTTACCCGATGGGTCAGGTTGCCTTTTTCGATCTATCCGGTGGGCCTTGCCCTTCTAGGCGTCGGAACTGCAATTGCGCCGATGGTATGATATTTCAAACAAACTATGGGTTCACGTTTGACCCATCCCGGAGGATATGCCGTTAGGTTTGAGCATGTCTTACGTCGTACTGGTTTTACCGAGAGTTGCCTTGGCGCTTCTTCGAGCGCACCCCTTTTTTATATTATTTAAAACTCTTTATTATTTTATGGTTAATTAATATAGGTCGTAATTAATGAGTGCTGTGTTGACGCATATGTTTGTCCGGACGGTCCACGGCGCAGAGCCATCCTGAAATACCGAAGGGCACTCTACCGAAGGGCACGCGGAGCCATCCGGCTAATATCACTGTAAGTACTAGGACAGGTGGCGATACCCTTTGGCCAGGTGGCAGCGCCAGACAACACCACCTGGCCCGGATATTAAGGGATATTGTCTCACCTTTTCTCTCCCTATAAATACTACCCCTTTATCTCATTATTATTATCTTATATTCTCTCACATAACATCTGATAATATTACACACACACACAACATGTACAGTAATACTAAATCCTCTTCATCGGAGGTTCTGACTTGATCGTCGGAGGGTGGTCCCTGGGGCTTCGGCCTCGGGACCACCTTCTAACGGGTTCTTTATGTTTGCAGCATGCCTCGAAGCTTGGGACAAGGACGAATGGACCTAGGAGCCGTCCGGCCTTGCCTAGCGGAAGGGCTTCATTTATTTGTTTGAAGCGGTTACAAAAAATTGCTTCAACAAATTGGCGCCATCCGTGGGACCCTATCATTCGATCTACCGATGAGTTCAGAATGATGGGTTACACTTTCAGCGGGACGTTTGGTATTGCCGTTCGGGGTCGACGTCCGGTATGATGTCAACCACATGGTCTCGTTCGGATATATGTCATCCGGAAGTTCTACCTCGTCCGGTCATATCTTTCGGCCCACTTTTTCAAGCGTCTCCATTGTTCGCCCGGTATAAGGGACAGTAAGTATAGACGGGATGCAGCGACTAAGGGTTGTTCGTGTATACTGGGTCGTTCAGCCATATGGTTTCGTCCGGATGATTATGTCTTCCGGAGGTACCATCTCGTTCGGATATACTTTGTTGTTCGGATACTTTATACCATTCGGAGATACCATCCCGTTCGGATATAGTGGTGACACATTTTTTCAGTCCTTATGAAGACCATCGGCACCAACCTCCGGCATGGAGTGAAGGACTTTCTAATATGGTTTCTTTCGGTTAAGTCGGCTGAGATGATATCCCTCTCGGATATGTTGCATCATTCAAAGGTACCGCCTCGTTCGGTAACCTCAAACCCAAGTTCGATCTGAAGGAATTCATTGTGAAAGGATCGGGGCATGAGTCGGACGATCTTGAGATATCGGGTTTTGATTCAGGGAACGCTTTAGTGGGTCGATCGGTTTAGGAGTTGGATGTAGAAATTGATGATAAAGTTCTTCCATTTAAACCTTTAAAAGGTGTGAATAAATGGGAAGATGTTGACATGCAAATGGGAATATTGTTTCTCCGATGATAAAGGTTTGGTAGAGAAGAAGGGCTGAGGTATGTTTTATGGGTTGTCTTTTTATTGTTATATAATATTCGTTGGTGTTATGTAATAATGCAAAACCACATTAAGAGGATTGGGACTAGAGCAGCTAGCTATAGACAATTTAATAGTCAAATAAAAAAGAAAGAGTGATTGAATATTTCGCAATAATGATGGAAAAACTGTCTCAATTCAAACCACAAGAACCAGTATATTTAAAGAGCTAGTTGGTTTGTTGTTTATTTTGTTTATTAATACTTGTGGTATTTTTTGAAGTAACTAAATAAAAAAGTTGTAACGAGTAAAAAGCAACTTTAATAATTTCTCTACTTGAAATGTTAACATGAGAATAATATGGTTGCAATTCAGTCATGACCGAATGTTGTATTGATGCAAGTGGAATATTTTATTTGTCATATTTAACGGGAGAAAGCAAAAAAGCTTTCAAGTTTTATCCCGCAGGAAAGGCAGCTTCGGATCTAACGATCGTGGAAAACACTCCGACGAGTTCTTCCGGACGTCACGCTTCGTCCGCACATTGGTTACGCTACGGAACAACACCCATTGTAGACAAATTAAAAGCGACCGGTGTGTCGATGTCTACCCATTGTGACTCTCTTTTATGTATTAATGCATGTGAAATATTATATCGTTAATATCTAACGGAAAAGGCACGAGCTTTCATGTTTTACTTGGCAGGGATAACAATTGCAAATTTCTGAACAAGTAGAAAGTGGCCTCTCCGAGAGGTTCGCGTCTTTCAGAGATTTTTGTGGTCAATGTTCATTTCCACTCTGAACATAAGTAGAAAGTGACCCCTCCGAGAGGTTCGCGTCTTTCGGAGAAGGGGTGACCGTGTAATCATTTATCATACTCTGAACATAAGTAGAAAGTGACCCCTCCGAGAGGTCCGCGTCCTTCGGAGATTTTTGTGGTCAATGTTCATTTCCACTCTGAACATAAGTAGAAAGTGACCCCTCCGAGAGGTTCGCGTCTTTCGGAGATTTTTGTGGTCAATGTTCAAAGTCCAGCTCCAACGTAAGCTTGCACCTCCGGAGCTATGAAAATAGTGAAGGTAATAAAAAACAAGCGGTACGTTCATAACCCGAATGTATGCCGAACGTCAGCTTGTACCTCCGGAAAGGGTCAAACTTAAACCCTTCTGGTAATAACAAACAAGTGTTCGGTATACGCGTGGGGTCGAAGTTTTACTTATACGGGAAACAGACGAATTGTTGACGTATATGTCAGAATGATGTTTGCCGAAAGGCAAAAAGGCATTCTTTAAGTATTACATCATCGGTCTGCAACCGATAATGCAATACTGGGGGGACATGTTGATGCATATGTTTGTCCGGACGGTCCACGGCGCGGAGCCATCCGGAAATACCGAAGGGCACGCGGAGCCATCCGGCTAATATCACTGTAAGTACTAGGACAGGTGGCGATACCCTTTGGCCAGGTGGCAGCGCCAGACAACACCACCTGGCCCGGATATTAAGGGATATTGTCTCACCTTTTCTCTCCCTATAAATACTACCCCTTTATCTCATTATTATTATCTTATATTCTCTCACATAACATCTGATAATATTACACACACACACAACATGTACAGTAATACTAAATCCTTTTCATCGGAGGTTCTGACTTGACCGTCGGAGGGTGGTCCCCAGGGCTTCGGCCTCGGGACCACCTTCTAACGGGTTCTTTATGTTTGCAGCATGCCTCAAAGCTTGGGACAAGGACGAATGGACCTAGGAGCCGTCCGGCCTTGCCTAGCGGAAGGGCTTCATTTATTTGTTTGAAGCGGTTACAAAAAATTGCTTCAACATGCTGACACGCATGCGCGTGCCCAATACGCGTGCTGAGGTGTTGCCACGTCAGCACCTTGCTAGGTGTGACATTCCACATTCTGCGTTCTTCCTATAAATAGCGTCACACCCACTGGTGTGCGTTTTTTACTACCGTAATTCCACATTTTCAACTGAGACGCCTTCCGGTATTATCTTCTGAACGATCATTGCAAAAGAGTTGGATATGAAAATTACACATGATAAGCCAGAGAATTTGACAATGGAAAGTCTGACGGCGTCACCCTTTGAAGTGATCAAGGTCGTCACGGTTTAAGCTAAAGAGGGACGGCGTCAAGCTCATTTCTGACGGCGTCAAGCTTTGATAAGCCAGAGCGGATTTTGGAGGTCTAAAGAGGGACGGCGTCAGGAAGGCCATCCGGGAACCCTAGACACGGCGAGGTGACGGCGTCAAGATCTATAACGTGATGCCGTCAGACCCTAAACTCTATATATAGTTTTGCAATATTTTGTCATTAGTGTGCAACTTTGTGAGGAGAAACCCTAAGACGAATTTCTGCCATTTTTAAGGGTTTTCATACCCTTGGATCTCCCATGTTTAATTGAAGATAAGTGTTCATTTAATCAATCAATATATCTATGTGTTGTTTGATTATATCTTGTTCTTGTCTTTTGATTAACATGCTAGGCTAGATTTATCTTGTGTTTGCTTAGATCTAATGAAACCTAACTATTGATTATTGGTTATTAGTGTGTTATTTATTGTATTGGATGATTGTTTATCGATGTTAGGCTTAGGAAAACTGGCTAACTTCCTATACGGTAACTTGCTTGAACGTCTTAAGAAATATGAACCAATGCGTACTAAGGTTTTTATGGTTGTATTTAATGCATGAGCGAATTCTAGTGATCCCATGTTAGGAGCTTCCTAGCCGGCTCGACATAGGAGTGAAGTAGGAGCTTGTAGAGTTGGGGAAGTACGTACGCCACCCCACGATTGATATTCAGGAATACACCCGTCATCCACGCGATTAATACACACTAATCAACCGGTAAAAGATAGTTAGGGAGTAAGGAAATCTAAGTAAACACATTTCTCTCCACATAAGTTTCACAACCTTTTCATTTTCAGTTATTTTATTTTATTTGCATTCGTAGTAATTTGGTTAGTTGACTAGCAACTAATTCCGCCCACTCCTTCAAACCCGAGATTTTACTTTCTTTCATAAAAAAATATAAAAATATAAAAAGAATCTTCCCTCACCCTTAGACCTAATTAGAGTAGTTTTTCATAACTAACGAACACTATTCCCTGTGGAGAACGATCAATCCCCCGTACTTACCACTACACTATACTACGTCGGTCAGGTACACTGCCTGGAGGGGTTGTAAGCCTCTTGAGATCCCTCGAGAGGTAAAACCTGTTGTAAGGTCGCAAAACCACGCATCACTGGCCCAGAACGTGATATACCTCGTCCAAATTCCTCGGAGTTTCCTATATGTCGTTGGGCTCTCGTCTGAGTGGGATTATCCCGATTAGCGGGTGGCCCCAAGGGATATTGAGAGATGGGTTACTATTTTACGGCCTTTGTTTCTGCTTCTGTTTATAACTTTAGTTGTGCTTCAGCCGTCATGCCTGCGCAAAGTTTTTACCGTTTGATGTATTTGTTTTTTACAGCTATCATAATGTCTCAATACTTGAAGAAGCCCAAGGTCAGAAAGGATGTGCCCGCAGTCCAGGGGGATCAGCACCGAGAGGATCAATCCCATGAAACGCACGTGGCCGCTCCCGCTGCTTCCCTAGCCGCCATCTCGGAGAAGACGGTTGAAATGACAAATGTTTCGGAGGCCAGGAAGAGAAAACACGACCAGAATGTTGCCCGACCCGTATCTCAGTCCCAACCACAGGGGACTAGAATCCGCCTTCATCATGATTCGTCGGGTGGTGGTATATTCCGAGAGGTTAAACGAAGTAAGCCAAGTGAAGGGGCCGGTGTGGTGGGGTTACATGAAAGCGGTAGTGCTTCTGCCGAAAGAAAACAGCCGGAGGGGCCCAATGCTTCGGCCGCAAGAAAACAGCCGGATACCCCAGAAGGTATCCGCGGGGGCTTCACGTCGGAGGCCACTGGTGCTGGCAAGTTCTTTTTTCCTTTCTTTTATGAAATGTTAATCCCTGTCCTTTGTATTTGCTCCGATAGTAGACGTTACTTAACTTTATTATTTTTTTTTCTTTTATCAAAAATGCAGGGGGTTCTTCCGCTGCTGCTTCTTATCGCGGAAAAGACAAAGTAACTGATGAAAATCTTTGCATGTGCCGATGTGGAAAGTGCGCAAGGATGACCGCTTGGATAGCTGGGAGGTCTGTCGGGACCTGATGTTGAACCTACCGACTCCGAAAGAATAGTTATTTTTGGAAAGTTTGGGGGATGCTGGGGCTGCTCAAAGAGCCTGGAAACTTTTGGGTATGGGGGCCGCTGACCAGTCGAACTTGTTGCTTCGGTTCAAGAACCTTCTTCACGATCACAACGAGCTGTACCATGCTTATCAACACTGTGGAAACCTCGGAAAGAACGGGGGGGGGGGGGGAGCTGAAACAGCTGAAGGTTGAGCATTCTACTTGCATGGTGAGAGAGTCGGAGCTGATGGGACAGGTGAAGGAACTGGAGAATTTGGTGGAGGACGAGAGGTTGGTCGCGGCGGGACGGATCAGCGCCTTGGAAGCTGATTTGGAAAAAGCTAAGGTTAACCTGAATGGGGAGGTGAAGGACAATTTGGCCCTTCGGGAGCAAAAGAAGGATCTTATTGCCCGGGTAGGCCGTATTGAAGGGGATAGGTTCAGGGTTGTTAAGGAGGTCATTCCGGAGGTCGTTCATCGTCTATTGGGCAGCTATGAGTACAAGGAGCATTTGGCAGGACCTTTCTGCTTGTCCTCGCAATCCGGTTTCATGGAGGGCGTGATTGTGGGCCGCAAGCCGGAGGAGGTGGCCGCCATTTTGGCCAAGACGGAAGACCTGGATGCGGATGCTGCGAAGAAGCTCGACCCGTTGTATGATGGGTTGTTTACCGCAGAGTATTCTTATATCAAGAAGATCAGCAGCTCCTACCTTAAGTCTCTCGATGAAATCCTGCAAATCTTCCCCGATCCTGATCCAGCCTCTTCTCCCAAGGCTCAAACTGTCGGTGCTACTGAGGGATCATCTTACGGGGCTCCCGAGACCGGGGTTGCTAATGTCGAGGGTTCAACTGTTGGAAGGGATGAGTCGGCTCCCTGAATACTTAAAACAATATGGTTCAACTTGGTGTTGTAAGGCCTTCGAGCCAAGAACAATTTCTTTTTATATCCGGATGACTGTAATAATTTATGACAAATAATTCGTACGGCTTATTAATTTGTATATATCTATGACTGTTCTGTATTTCGTATGTGCCATGTTTCATGTTTCGTGCTATTATTTTTGCTTGTTTCCGGAGTGATTTTTTCTTTTAGGTTTATTGGTCTCAGTGTTGCCTTGTCCTTTCGGAATTTGTCTCTTGGTTGACATGATGGGGTGTTTCTTCGTGCATCTGAACGAACCTACCGGATTTTATAAACTTGTGATTATTAATGCTTGCCTTATCCTTCTTCCCCCCTTTTTTCCTTCACCATTCATTTTTTTTTAATATTATGTATGGTATTGCATGTATGGAGTGGGATGGGACAACTTGGGTCTTCAAATGTGATGCTGCTTTGGTTTGCTCGTCCGACTTTAGCCTTCTTGCAGGTCATCCCTTCATTTTTCCCCTTCTATTTTCGACCCCCGATGTATGCCGAACAATTGTTGTCGTTCGGCATTTGCCAGGGTTATGAATCGTACCACTTGTTTGTTATTACCTTCGCTACTCGCATAGCTCCGGAAGTACGAGTCTATACATTTTTGAGTGGTTGTATGGTACCCCTTTGAACATTGACCACTAAAATCTCCGGAGGGGGCCAGCCTTTCGGAGGGATCACTTTTCACTTATGTTCAAAGTAGGACAAATGATTCAGCCTTTCCACCGAGATCATGGCAACCCCTTTCTGGGTATCAACCATCTTTGAACATTGACCACAATATCTCCGGAGGGCGCGAACCTCACGGAGGGGCAACTTTCTAATTATGTTCAGAAAACAATGAACATTGATCACTAATCTCCGGAGGGCACGAACCTCTCGGAGGGACCACTTTCTAATTATGTTCGGGATATTACAGGTGGTTCAGCCTTTCCGCCAGGATTATGGCAACCCCTTTCCGGGTATCAACCATCTTTGGACATTGACCACACACTCCCCGGAGGGCGTGAACCTCTCGGGGGGGGGGGGCATTTTCTAATTATGTCCAGAAAATAATGAACATTGATCACTAATCTCCGGAGGGCACGAACCTCTCGGAGGGACCACTTTCTAATTATGTTCAGGATATTACAGGTGGTTCAGCCTTTCCGCCAGGATTATGGCAACCCCTTTCCGGGTATCAACCATCTTTGGACATTGACCACACACTCCCCGGAGGGCGTGAACCTCTCGGGGGGGGGGGATTTTCTAATTATGTCCAGAATGTCACAAGTATTCTTGACACGTTCCTCAGGAATATTGCCTCCCTCCGGTGGTAGGGTAGCTCCTTCCAATGGTGGGACAATTCCCTCCAACGGTGGAATAACTGCATTTAATATTAAAAATAGTCAATATCGGGTCTTTTTTGGGAAGTCACAAGCATTTCAAGGAGGTATTATGGGAAAATTGCCCCCCTTTAATGGTGGGGGAACTGTGTTTCATTAGAATAGTTAACATCAAGCCCTTTCGGGCGTTACATAAGGTACAATGAACCCTATTTATATGGACACTTTTTTTTTACAATCAGTTGTCCGTCATGCTTGCGGCGCCTTCCTGCCCATCCCTACTCGACTTGTGTGTTCTCATCCGGCAAGCTTCCGACCTTTTGAGGGGCTCGTGCTTCTGGCGGATGGTGTTCCCACAGGCTTTGCTTCCCCGACATGCGAGATTACCTGTCTTAAGTTACGAAGGTATTTGCGTTTCTTCCGTTAGTTTGCACATAATCACAGGATAAAATAAAATAGCAAGGTATTCCAGTGGTTATTTCGTATTGATGATTACCTGAGCCGTTACTCGTACCTTAATGGGTCTGTCGGGGTTTTCTTGATCATAACACTGGTTCGCCTTTCTCCCTTCCTTTTTTACGACGATGGGTTCCTTCCTTGCACCGTGATGTCTTCGCACTTTTGTCTGAGTGACCAATGTTGCTATGCCGCCCGGTGTGGGAAATTTGACCATCGAATGAATAGTTGAAGGTACGGACCGCAACTTCTTTAAACCGATGCGTCCCAGTATGGCATTGTAGGGGGAAGGCGAATCGATCACGGCAAATTCCAAACTGACTTTCCGGGACAAATCCTGATTTCTGAAGCAGACTTCCAAGTCTATCACCCCTCGTGGTCTAACGGGTTTTCCCGTGAATCCCATCAAGGTTGCGTCAACCTCTTTCAATCGTGCCCTGACTACAGGATCCGGACACTCGAATTGGTGCCCAATTCGAGTGTCCTTTCTCCACATGATAGTTGCAGTACCTGTCCTCACAATCCTTTTGTGGTTTTCCCTTTGTTGGAGGAGGCTGCGGTAATCTCAGCTGGTGTTCCGTTGCCAATATTTCCTTCGGCGTCTTTGTAAGGGTATCCAAGTCTATCGGCCTTGTCTCATTTCGGCGGACGTCAGTTCGGCGAGGGTCGGTCCTCCCAGTGTTACCTTACCTTGGAGCGACATAAGGTGCATAGTAATCGTTCCTTCGCCCTTTGAATCCGACCTTAGGGCTGTTCCGGCGGTAATCTCCAACAGGGAGTTTTGGTTGGTAGTCGCTCTTGTTGCGGTACGGGTTAGGCTGAGACTCCATTCTCTCTCCCTTCGGCAATTCTGTTGTCTGGAAGGCCTCCTCGGAACGAACAAAATCATCGATCCTTTCCAACATCTCGTCGACGGTCTTGGGAATCTTATCCGAGAATTTCTTGGCTAACTCCGGGCAGTGTAGCCATTCAGAAACGATCCGATTTGCATGATTTCTGGGGCGTCCAGGAAGTGGTTGGCCTCGCATATCCATCTTTCCTTAAAGTCCGGAAGGCTCTCGTTCGCCTTTTGGTGAATTTTATTGATCTCTGTTAGGTCCTTGGTGCTTATTCTTAACATACTAAACCTATTCAAAAACCTCTTCTGAAGCTCGTCCCAACTATCAATGCTTCCCGTCGGGAGCTTATCAAACCATCCCCTGGCTTTCCCGTCCAGGGTTTGTTGGAACATTCGGCACCATACGGGCATGGGCCACTCTTCATGATTTCCTGCTCCGGTGAAAGGATTGATGTGGTCATCTGGATCGGTGGTTCCTTGGTATAGTTTCAGGTTCGTCGGTATCTTGTGCTTAGGAGATGAGAACTCTATGATCCTTTTCGTGAACGGGCACTTGATCATTTCCTTGAATGGTTTGCTCAAGTCATCATCCGCCTTTTTCCCCTTTCCGTAGGGTGACCCTCCAACATCTTCTTCCTCCGAATTTTCATACCCGTCGTCGAGCCCCAGCATTCTGGGGCTCACCAGGTTGCGATTGTCTGGTTGTTTGAACAACTCTTTCAAGGCCGAAAGATGACCTGTGATTAGGGTTTGGGCATCCGGAGGATCTTGGTCTCCTCCGGATCCTCCTGCTCTTCCCGCGTTCCGGACAGGGGTGAAGAGGGGTGTAGGACCCTTCATCTCGAACGTTGGCGTAGGACCTGTCATTCCGAACCTCGGGTAGATCGAGCGAAAGGTCCCACGGATGGCGCCAATTTGTTGAAGCAATTTCTTGCAACCACTTCAGACAAATAAAGGGGGGCCTGCTGGTTGAACTCGGCTAGGGTCCTTCCAGGAGGCTTGGGTGCTGATCCCTTCGGCTATTGGAAGTCCTCCGGGTATCTGCGCACAACAGCACACGTTAGGCTCGCCCCGGGTGTTATCCCAGGACCCACCTCCGGTGTGAGAGTAAGTATTCGGTATTCCGAAAGGGCTATCAAATGTAGTGAGAAGTAAACGCGGGTAAAAACGTTAGTTGAGAGCAGTAAATGAGCTGAGTATTTATAGTACTCGGCCTCGATACCTGGACTGGCGGTGCCGGATTTTCAGGAGACATGTCCCCGACATAATCCCGTAAATCCTGGGGTGGCGGCGGCGGTGTCTGCAGCTGCCATCTGTCAAAAGGTAAACGCCACCTGTCCTACTACTTACAGTGATACTGGCCGGATGAGTCGTGTGCCCTCCGGTCTGTCCAGACGGCTATGTGTCGTCCGGACGGCCGGTCAAGACAGGCCGTTCGGACACATGCATCAACATTATAGAGGTTTGAAATGGAAAAGAAATGCATTAAATTAAAACCAGAAAGTAGAAAATATCTAAAACATCAAGAACTAAATTTTTGTTCAGAGTAAGGTGTGTTAAAAAATAGATCTTGAAATCACTAGTGTTAATGTGAATGACACTTCAATTAAAATGCTATTGATTCTGATTAATATATAAATAAATAAATAAAAAAAAAAGAAAAAAAAAAGACACATTTAAATGAGACATGCATGTTTAGTTAATTTCAATATTTTTGTTGTTTAAATATTTGTCATTTTATAAATATTAAAAAAAAATTAAACTTCTTATGTACAATAACGAGAAATTAGGTTGTCGTGCGTTGCACTAGAGCCAATTTAAGTTTAAATTATTTTCAACATATGGAGCGTTGTGGTGAAGCCAGTTTGTAATAGTAATTAATCATATGCTAATTTGGCGGTAATAATATTAATTCTTGCATTTTTGTATTTTATATGATAAGTAACCATATGTTGATGTTGATAGGCTTCCACGCGTTGCGGTTGGACCAATTTAAATCTTATATTTGTTCTAAGTAATTTGCGATGGAGTTAATTCGGTTGTGATATTTGTTCTTAATTGTTTTTGGTCATTGAGATGTATTTTTTTTGTTTAAAAAATGGTTGTGGTGGTTTTAACTCTCTCCAACATATTATATTTGAGCCTAAATAGTTGAATTCCAACTGGGAAAGCCCAGACTAGGGGTGTTAACGAGTCGAGCTTTTAACGAGCAACTCGAGCTCGAGCTCGTTTAACTCGAGTCGAGCTTGATAATTTTCGAGCTCGAGTCGAGCTCAAACAATATGTAGAGCTCGAATAATTTCACGAGCCGAGCTTTTAAAATTATTATTTCGCTCGGCTCGTTCGAAAGCTCGTTTAGTTATTCGAGCCAAACAAGCTACTCGATCTAAACGAGCCGAACGAGCTAATCAAGTTAAATATATAGTTTCAAAATATTTTGATTCAAAATTTTTAATTACTATTAGTATTATAGGTTAAACTTAAAACCAAAAACTAACAATATGTTAACTTTTAATCAAATCAAAGATCTATACTTTAGTTTATAAATATATACTAGTAAACTTGAGTTTTTATTTTTATGGACCTCACATTGACTCCATTTTGTTTCACTCATCTAATGTGAGATGTGAAATCAAATATTTTTTCTTTTCTTTTCTTTTCTTTTTTCATTCAAGCTTATAAGTATTAATTAGATTCTTAATATATATGAATAAGTTAAATGTGTTAAATAAATTGTTACTCATATATATTCATTGATAATATAATTGTTACCATTAGTTGTATATTAGTTAAGTGTTTTATAAAGAAGTACCTAATATGTTTAATAACCCGTTATCAAATATATAAATGAATTAAATCCAATTATAAATACAACTAAATAAGATTATAGACCATTAGATGATTTCAACGAATCTCGCTCGTATGACTCACGTGATGTTGAGAGTTATATTTAGGTTTTTGTGACTAGAAAAACAACAGTATGTATATTGTATATAAACAATTCCCACTGGTACAAAAAGTGGTACTGGTTACTCTAAAAATGTGTGACGATATGCATATAGTCACACACATTTTTTTTTAATTTTTTTATTTTATTTTATTTATTTTTTTATTTTTTTTATTTTTATTTTTTTGTGTCACCAAAGATCGCGCCACCGTAGGTGTCCTACGGTGACATTGTTGAGTTCGTGGTCTTTTTCATTATAAAAGAGTGACCAAAACCGAATATGTGTGACAAATTAGGCACAAGTTTTGTTGGATTAATGAGTATTAGTGACCGTAAACACTTTATAGTCACACGAATGGTTTTTGAGAGTAACTAGTATTCGTCCTTTGGCCACATAAATATATAATATATGTGAGATTTGAGATGATTTATTCAAGTAGATGTATATTTTGTATGCCTATTTCCCGTCCTGTGGCCACATGAATATATAATAAATGTGACGTTTGTGATTATTTAGTCATACAACGGGTTTTGTTTTTTTGGACTTAGTCACATACAATTTTAAAAAAGTGGCCACAAGTATTAATAAATGTGACCATATGCTTTTTAAAATCATGTAAAAGTGTATTTTGTGTGACTATTGTTCATCCAATGGCCACGTGAATTTTATGTTTGTGTGACCTTTTGTAATATTTAGTCACACAAAGCATGTTTGTTTTGGGTATTTAGTCACAAACAATTAAGCAAAAAGTGGTCAAAAGTGTTAATAAGTGTGGCCATATGCTGTTTAAAGTGAAGAAATGTGTATTTTGTGTGACTATTGATCATCCAATGGCCACATGAATTTTATATTTGTGTGACCTTTTGTAATATTTAGTCACACATGAATCGTTATTCGTTCTAGTTATCACCTCCATCATTCGTTTTCGGTCAAATTCTTAGATTCCTTTTTATTCAGGTCTCTTGTTGAAGACGTTTCCGTAATCTCATCCGTAATCTTACTTAATTTCGTAATTTCACCTTGCCAGATACGCTTAAGGTGAGTGATAGCCCCTATTCTTTTAATACTTGTTTTAACTCTTTGGGGGAGATGAATGCTATAAACAGATTTCAAGTACTTTTCAGAATGCTATACCTGATTTATATTACCTAAGTTACTATTACTTTTGCCATTAGTACAAGTCCCTCATATCATGAACCATTAATCACTTGCGAGTGAACGCGAATATAGTGAATAGATCTATTGGCAGCTGACGCCCCATTTGTGTTAGCTGGTTAAGCAACCAAATGCATTATATTTGAGAATTCAAAATAGGAAGACGGAAAATCTCCTATAGAGGGCCATAACTCATGCCATTGATTTGGATTGTTCTTGCCGTTGGAGCGGTACATTGTTAACGTTTGCGTATCATGAGACTTAGGGCAATATATATACATGATTACATAAATACATGAATACGATATTACTTTTTCAACTGATTATATTTCCAACACAATCTTACTTGTGTTTCAAACTGATTACAAATTACAGACTCTATGAAATCACCAACCTTTGTGTTGATATTTTAAGCATGTTTATCTCAGGTAATTAATGGAGCAGGACAAGACACGGAGAGGGCGTTTTAACTCTGATAAACTACATGGTGTAAAAATCAAATATGTCATTCTTTTCAAATGATTATATCCTTTCATGGGATTTTATTATACTGATATTTCACTTTTGAACAAAAGTATTATTTGAATGACAAATAACTTTCAAAACGTCTCTTTTGAGCCGTTTTTTATGATTATGACTCGATCCTCACCGTAATACCCCAATTAGTCTTCCGCTGTTATCTCATAATTTAGGGGGTGTTACAGATTGGCATCAGAGCTAGAATTATAGAGAACCAAATGTTTTCAAACATTGAACTATAACTACATTTTCAAAATGAATGATTTTACACCATACCATTTTACGCCCTCCGTGTCTGCAGATTGCCGTGCTCAATACATTACCTATTAAGATTATTTTAAAATAATCTTTTCATGCTTGATAGTTACTCTCACATACTTCATAATTTCACCCGTAATGTTACATCTTTAACGTACGAATTACTTATAATTTCTATTTTCGAATTACTACAGTATCATGTCTTCAAAACCTGTTGATATTACCAAAACTGTCCTTCGTACTACTCGTACATCACCTACCTATCAGATTACTCCGGATACTGAAGATCCTTACGTATTAATGTCGCAACCTCTGCCTAATACGGAACTTACTCAGATACCGTCGTCACCTACTTACTCACCCTTACGTTAGAGACTCAAAAGAGCTACCGAATCTTATTCAAATGAAGAGTTAATTGGTGGTCCGACAACATTCGAGGTTGGACAGAATTTACACCAAGAAACGATTTGGAAAGATGTTGAGCCAAATACTCCATTACCTGACGCTCCAGATTTCTCAATATCATACATTCCATATGATGTATCTTTACCTAATTCCTCTGACTATAGTTTAAACCCTCGTAATTCAATATGGACTTTTCTAGACGTTCACACTGAATAGCTGGAAGGGTTACAACCATTACTTTTCGAATGGTGCGACCGTAACATTGACACTCTGTTCAGATGAGCCGATGCCAAGAGATGAGCATGTGCCAGGAACGCTTCTCAGACATGAAAGCTGCACAACTAGAAGTTGAGGCAGAAGTTAAACGCCTACGTCAAGGACGTAACTGAACTTAAGTTCATATGTATCGTTGTTGTACCCACTAAACCAAATAGTTTTTGGTTAGTGTTGACGTATTTTCCAATAATCCTGAAACTCTCAGAACTTGTAACCAAATCTCAATAAATAACAACCTCTTTTGTTATATCTCTCCGTTGTGAATGAATTCTTTCATTCATGTCCTACTGTAATGCTATGCGTGCATGTAATGATTCCTCATACCCTCATACAATATCTCACCATTTGTTACTCTCTTTGATAGACAAATGACTCCACGCAATCAATGGGGCATTAATAAAAGACCTTGTACTGTTTGTTTTGCAAAAACAATCAATCAAGTTGTTAATACTAGATTCTTTACAGTGATTATATCCAGACTTACCATGATATTACCTAGGATTATTATGATTCCTCATACCTGCCGTAACTAAGCTATAACCATAGAACTCTCTAAGACAAATTTCGGAAGAAAACTTGATGAATGAAGAGAAAGTTGCTGAACTTCAGCTTTTGGTAGATGAATCAGTTTGTTCCTTAGCAATCCTATACCAAAAATTTGTCGCTTACTTACGATAGTACCCAAACATATCATAATTGTTGTGATTTTCAATTTAATCATAACTTCGCCGTTTGACAAGATTGTTAGAACTCATATACTCGTTTCCCCATTACTCAAATCGTTCTAACGTAATGATTATGTAAATTCTAAATCTTTGTTTCTTCACTGGTACAGAAAGTGGATTTCGTCACACCAAAAATGCGTGACTATATACATATAGTCACACACGTTTTTTTGGGTGTGTGTGACAAAACGTCGCGCCACCGTAGGTATCATATGGTCACATTGTTTACTTTGTGGCCATTTTCAATGAAAAAGAGTGACCAAAACCCGAATATGTGTGACTAATTAGGCACAAGTTTTGTTAGATTCATCAGTATGTGTAACTATTTCCCATCCTATGGCCACATGAAAATATAATAAATGTGACGTTTGTGATGATTTAGTCACACAACTTGTGTTGTTTTTTTCGAGTTAGTCACATACAATTTAAAAAACAGTGGCCAAAAGTGTTAATAAGTGTGACCATATGCTGTTTAAATTGAAGAAATGTGTATTTTGTGTGACTATTGATCATCCAATGGTCACATGAATTTTTAGTTTGTGTGGCCTTTTGTAATATTTAGTCACCCAAAGCATGTTTGTTTTGGGTATTTAGTCACATACAATTAAGCATAAAGTGGCCAAAAGTGTTAATAAGTGTGACCATATGCTGTTTTAAGTGAAGAGATGTGTATTTTGTGTGACTATTGATCATCCAATGGTCACATGAATTTTTAGTTTGTGTGGCCTTTTGTAATATTTAGTCACACAAAGCATGTTTTTTTTGGGTATTTAGTCACATACAATTAAGCATAAAGTGGCCAAAAGTGTTAATAAGTGTGACCATATGCTGTTTAAAGTGAAGAAATTTGTATTTTGTGTGACTATTGATCATCCAATGGCCACTTGAATTTTATGTTTGTGTGGCCTTTTGTAATATTTAGTCACACAAAGCATGTTTGTTTTGGTTATTTAGTCACATACAATTAAGCATAAAGTGGCCAAAAGTGTTGATAAGTGTGACCATATGCTGTTTAAAGTGAAGAAATTTGTATTTTGTGTGACTATTGATCATCCAATGGCCACTTGAATTTTATGTTTGTGTGGCCTTTTGTAATATTTAGTCACACAAAGCATGTTTGTTTTGGGTATTTAGTCACATACAATTAAGCATAAAGTGGCCAAAGGTGTTAATAAGTGTGACCATATGCTGTTTAAAGTGAAGAAATGTGTATTTTGCGTAACTGTTGTTCATCCAATGGTCACATGAATTTTTAGTTTGTGTGGCCTTTGGTACTATTTAGTCACACATCGAATTAAACAAAGAGTGACCAATAATGTTGATAAGCGTGACCATATTATGTGACTGCATCTTTTAGTCACTGGGTTACTATACTGTTGGAGCAGAGTTGCTACTGCTAGTACTAAGGTAGTCCTGCTGAAGCAGAGTTACTACTGCTAGTACTATGCTAGTGCTGCTGGAATGAGTATATATATTATAAATAAAACAATATTCAAAACCACAAGAAATTTCAAATTGAATTAAACTCGAATGTATATAACTGGACATGATATACAATTGTAATGTCGTATTAAATTAATCAAATTCTCAATAATCTAAAGACTTTTGAACCTTCACCGTCTTATTAGCAGTTTGCCTTAAGTCGTTAGCAGATATATATTGTTTCTTCAATGGTGCCGGTGGTACACATTTAGTCACATGGTTTTTTGGTGTAACCTGTAGAAAACAAAAGACACTTCTATCAAACATTGAATTACATATGAATAATTATATATATGTAGGTTGAAAAAACACATGTATGTACCTCCTCTTCAAAAATAACTTGATCCTTTGGCCATGCAACGAAACTACCTTCGACTTTCTTAACTGTTTTTAACCCATTATGTGCTACATCCGGTATGCTTGCTGCATCAACTAACGATTCATCAATTGACACTTTGTAGCAATCACTTGGGAGTGGTCGATTATGCAGCAATTGCTTTCCAAGAGACTGGTATACGGTACCCAAAGCAACAATATTTGTTTGCTTTATAATCCATAGTTTGCACTTAAGTGTCTACAAAAAAAGAATTTTTGCATGTATATATCAGAAATTATTTAAACAAAAGAATAACAAGAAACATGTTGAAATACATACTGTTGGCAGTGCTTGTGTTGGAGACACATCTTGTTGCGATTGGGAATCCAGAGACCCGTTTTTTCGCTTCTTTTGCTTTGTCTTGGGTCCGACAGTTTTAGCAAGTTCCTATATGTATATATATATATAAAACACGTTACATTGTTTAAACAAAAGAGTAACAAGAAACATGTTGAAATACATACTATAGGCAGTGGTTGTGTTGGAGACGACACATTTTGTAGCGATTGGGAATCTGGAGACCCGTTTCGTCGTGACTTAAGGTTATGCTTAGGCCTGACAGTTTTAGCAGGTTCCTATACGTATATATAAAACACGGTACATTAGTCGATCATGTATGTAAAATTCAAAAATCAAAGGGGGATGTTTTATTACTATACTTAATTACCATTGTTTCCGTTACCTTTTTAGAAGTTTCAAGGCCATTGGACTTCTCCTCAATTCCCGCATCTTTAGCACTTACAACATCACTTGTCTGAGTGCCGTCCACCTCATTAGCACTGCTCTCTGTATTGTCAATGGCCATTGGAGTCACCTGCAATATAAATTAAGAAATACAGTCACTCAACAGTTTATGTTCAATGCCTGGTATCATTAGCATCAGTGGTGTTAGCATTAGAAAATGAAATTGTTAACAACATAAAAAATGGCTTACAACTGAGGCTATTGGCGATGGTTCAGATGGCAAAGTTATATTCATCCCTTGATCATTCAACCGTTTCATAATTTGAGCAAGCACTTTATTTGTGTGTTCCACCTCACCGGATAATTTCTTGACCTGCACATCTTTTTCGGTCATCTCGGCGGATAATTTCTTGACCAATTTATCTTTTTCTTCACACTCGTGTCTCTCATTATCCAGTTGAGTTTGAAGTAACGAAAGTTTTTCATCGGCTTCTTGTTTTCTTCGAGGAAGGCCAAAATACTCTTTGTATGTTACTCCACCTCCCACTCCTCTGGCATAACCGCCCTTTTCCTTACCAAATACAACTGTCATGGCATCAGTGCCATCATCAACACTCAAGGTTCCTTCCTTGATATTGTCATCAGCTTCTTTCTGCATAAAAAATATAGGAAATGTTGGGATTAAAAGTCTTCTTGATGATGTTAGAGTAACTGCTGCTAATATTTGTGTCAATGCTACTCAGCTGGAGTTAGTTTTGCTCATGAACTTCAATGAAAAATATGCTAGTTCATAGTTACTGCTGGTATACAAGCTATTACTGCTAGTACACAATTAATGCTGCTGCTATGTAAGCATAATAATAGAATTAGCAGTCAAACTTACAAGTTGATCTCCCTTTGATTTAATATCATCATTTGGGTATTCGCCGTCTTTGTTTACCCTTCCTTTCACCCACATTACATCACGCGGGGGTTCTTCATCCGCTTCAATCTCTTTATTTTGGATCTAATAAACATCAAATGCATACACATGTAAAGTTAAACCAAGATAAACGAAAATATGAGGGTATTAATGCAAATGTGCAAATTGGGCAATGTAAACAGATTCATTTCTCATGGGCAATTTGTAAAACAAATATTATGTAATCTTACCATTTTCTCTTTGACATAAACATATCCACCTCGTCCCATTTTATGCTGATAAATATTTTGGGAACGCGCCATTTTAGCTTTCTCAGATTTCTCCTAAAAACAAAAATCATAAGGCGTTTAGATGCAGTAATGCTGCAAACTGAAAATTATAAAATGATATATACACTTAAATAAAGATGACTAATTAAAACCTTGTATGCTTCGGTGGTCGTGTATTTAACATACTCGACCCAGTCTTGTGATTTCATTATTGTACTATACAAGTCCGGGACTTCAGTAAGTTTGGAAGGTGTATTTAGGTTGGGCAAAATGTAGTTGAATTTGAGCTTCCTTCTGTAATTCCTTAGCATTTTACCAAGATGAATCATTATCAATTTTCTGTATTTCAAGTCAACATCAAAAAATTTCTGCAAAGATTATCACAATGTTGTTAATTAGTTGCATATAATGTAACTGCATACATAAACTTATGTAGTACTGGGTTACAAAATAGTATATATGTACAGTGATTTCATCCTATAGTTTATCTCTTGATTGTTTATTCACCTTCTATCAGTGTAGAATCTTCACACCTATCTGCTCACGAGCCACATCTCCTAAAAAACTCACAAACACTGCTCTGTTTGCCCCTGATACCCTACCAAATGCATCGAAGGTTACCTTGAGCTTTATTGCACCAGGTTTGTCATGCTTCGCGTAAAACTTTACTAGCCTGGTTGAGCCCCTCTTAGCTAGTATCTCTGCTTGGTTGGTTCCAGTCGCATCTATATCTTCATCATAGGAATAGTGTTCGGATTCATATTATATCCAGAAGTCATCATCAACTACAGCATCATGATCAGGAGGAAGCAAACTTTGATTATCAGCAATGGGTTCAATATCCATGACTCTTGAGCAACAAAGGGTAAAAGAAAATGATTATGGCTTAGCTTGGAGAGTAATGGTGATAGAAGATTTGATTTTTGTTTTTTCTTTGCAGTCTTTTTTTTAAGGAGAGAAAAGAGGCTATACACCAAGAATATGAATCGTTGTGATTCAAAAAATTTTGATCCAAAAATTTGCCTCCAAGTTGTAATTTGAAATTTACATTTGAATTATTTGAAAGTTTTGCCTTTGAACCTGTTAATTAAAGCATAATCTTGAATAAATCAAAATTTTGGCTCCAAATGTTATATATCATTATCTTAATAATCGCAAATGTACCATACTGTGCAACCATCACATCAACAGTACAAACTACTACCCTTTTAACAAACCAAAATACTTCATAATTACCAGTTATTGTACCCTTACTAATTACATTTACAAAACACAAATTGCTACAATTTTTTTTTGAACATTGAAGACTTTTTATTAAGTAAGTAATACTCTATTGAAAACAAAAACCAGCAAGTTGCTGGGGAATACAGAAAGAAGAATATTTAAAACATAATACAGTACATACATAAGGGAAAATCAGTATCCAAATTAAATGTCAGAATTGAACCAAATACCATTTACAAAACACAAAAGCTGTTAATGTATATCCTAAACCCCTAAATCATCTTAGTTTTGCCTTTCCCATGGCTGCTAGAAGATGCTCCAAAACCTATAAGATTCTTCTTACACGGCATTCCCAAGATAATATCCTGAGTAAATTTCTTTTTGTGTGCCTTTTCAACTGGTATTTAAACTTGCACAGGGAGAGCCAGGATAGGAGCTTGAGATGGGAGTTCCTCTGGAGGTTCAATGACTTGGATATGTTCCACTTCCCAAGTATCAGTACTTGCATCAGAATGTTGCTCTGGATAATACCAAGCAAGGAGGCCAGGAAGGAAGTTGAAAGCACCATCATTTGATTCTGAACTGCTTGAATCAGAAGAAATTTGTATGACATCTACAAATAACAATTGTTAGATCAGTTTTATTGATTCAAATGTTAAACTATATCACAATCAAAGAAAAACCTTTTGATGGTTTACCATTGCAGAAGAATCCATTGTACTGTGTTCTAAAATTTTGGTCCTCTTTTGTGGTATCCCAAACAATGAAGCAATGTTGCACAAACTAGGCTGCATTTCAAGTATCATTGGTGGCCAACTAGGCTGCAATTGAAGTCTCAATTGGACCTCTCAGGGTACTCACAAACCGTTCAAAATACTGTATTTGTAGTCTCAATGGACATGTCAGTGTACTCTAATAGGCTGCATTTGGACCTCTCATTGGTGGCCAAGCACAAACAAGTCTGCTAGGTACTCTCATTACTGGCCAATCACAAACTAGGCACATTCCAATGCTCTCATTGATTTAGACCTCTCAGTGTACTCACAAACAGGCAACAAAAAATACTCAGACACAAAATACTTAATTAGACATAGCATAACAACCATTATGTATACGAAAATCGGAGTATGGAAAACAAAAAAAACAGAGCATACATTAGACATAGCATAACAACCTTTATAAAATACAAAACAACCCCATTTTACAATAGAATCGATCGGTAACAACCACTAACATCACCATTTATAGATCAAAAGCCTGATATTAAGTATTGTACAATCAATCATCAACTGATATGTGAAAACATTTAAAAACATACCTTTGTTGTTATTTGGATTCATCGTTTGCGTGCTTGTGTTTGCCAGAAGAATGTGTGTGTTGGTTAGGGTTTATTGATTATTGTGTGTGTTTACAAATGATAGGGTAAAGGGATTAATTGCCGGTTGAATATTGAATTTGTGGTTTGGTTTAACTAGAACTGACTTGGCAAGATTTGTAAAAAAAAAAAAAAAAAAAAAAGGCTAATGGTGAAGACGTGGCGGTGAAATCCGGCTATAGCCGATAAATAGGGATGGCAACGGTTCGGGTTCGGGGCGTGTTTTAGTGTACCCGTAACCAAACCCATTTATAATATACCCGTACCTGCCCCATATCCCACCGGATACCCGATTAATATTATACATCGGTTTTTTCGGGTTTCCCCGTGGGTATCATTTATCCCTAGATGAATATTATATGGACAAAATTGGCGGTATTAAGATTAAGTCACGCTAAAATCCACCGACAAAACAAAAGAAAATACTCTAACACTCCCAACAATAACTCAGCTTTAAACTTTAACACACTGCCATGTCTGCTTTAACACACTCACCCTTAACTCAGCTTTAACACACCTAACCGGTGTGGTAAAAATCGTGGCTCGCCGTGACATCGGCAAGGCTCGCCGGACCTCGTTGTGAATCACAATATCGTGCAGACGACGAGCAAGATTACTGACAAAGTGGGCCTCTTTTTTTGTTTTCTTGCCTTTTTATTTATTTATTTATTTATTTATTTATTTTTCTCTTTGCTTTTTATAGTTTTGGTAAAATAGATATTATTTGTAATTAGAAATGTAAAGTTTATTTTAAAACTTGTAATGTTGAAGATCTTTCAAATTGAAACTACATTAAACATCAAGTAGAATACATTAAGCATCAAATTGAACCTACATTAAACAGCTACTTGAAAAAACAACAAACGATTAACGTAAACAACGAACGATTAACATAAACAACATACGATTAACATAAACAACCACAGACTAATGAAATGTATCATCTGAGTCTGGGTAACCATCTTCAGAGGATTCGGAAGGTGTGAAAAACCCAAACTTCCACCTTTGCCTGCGTTCTTCATCCTCCCTAGCTTGCCACTCCAAACGAGCAGCTTCCTCTTCTATTTCAAGTTCTTAAATTTCCAGTAAGACTTGCATATCTTGGTCCATTTGGCGAAGTTGTTCCTCCGTTAACCCAAATGGATTTGGGTCTTGGTTGGCAACCGGTGGATTGTGCACCGGTTCATTTTCCGGTTGATTATTCACCGGAAAATTTTCCGGTTGGAAAACCGGAAAGATATGCTCGGGTGGAGTATGAAATTCTTCATTTTGGTGAGGTGGGCTTGGAAATTGTTGCCCGAAATCCCGTTGGCGAGGTGGGCTTGGAAATTGTTGCCCGAAATCCCTTTGGCGAGGTGGGCTTGGAAATTGTTGCCCGAAATCTTTTCTGGAAGACATGTTGAATTTGAGATGTTTGGATCTTGAATTTGAAAAGTTTGGATGTTGAATGTGTTTGTGTGTGACATTTGTTTCAGAGGCCATGCTATTTATAGTGGACAAGAATTAGCAAATTTGAAAGTTTGAAATTTGAAATATATCCCGCCCTCCAATTTGAATTTGAATTTTGAAATATATCCCGCCATCCAGTTTGAATTTGAATTTCAAATTTTATCTTTTGAATATCCCGCTCGTTAATTAAATTCGAATTTTGAATTTAAAAGTTCAAACGGTTATAAATACCATACCATTCTTGGGTGTTCAACAAATCTGAAATGAATAATCGTTTGTCTAAAGAGGAAGAGAAGTTGCTAGCTGAAATTTGGGTGGCAGTTTCCCAAAGTCAAAGTTTGGGAGGAGAAGTCGGATCTCATCGACAACTGCAACTCTATATAAAATTTCGTATCATATTAGTATTTGTTGTATCGTTATTTTTAATTCCCGTATCGTTTTTTTTCGTATCGTAACTTTATAAATTACTATGTTTTAAAATTTGATGTAATGTGTTTTTATTTGAATGAAATTAATTTAGTTTATTTGGGTATTTGAAAAAAAAATAGATAGTGGTGGGGCCCAAACGAGTAAGTTGTGGTATGTTATGATAAGGAGGGGTTTTTAGTTATGGTGATTTCGCACCTGTGGGGCCCGAATGAAGAGGGATGGCAATGTCATAATACCTGGTGGTCTAACAATAACTCACGCAACCTTTCGACCCTGTTTCATCATTTCTTAATAGAGTTTACTAGACCGAACCTGATAGCTGGATGGTCTTGAGGCAACTCACGCAACCTTTCAACATCTGGAGCACGATTATGCATCTGTAGCATAATACGAGTTATCTCACCTAGGAAATTGTTAACAAAAGAAAATTTCTATTTGATACTTTAGAAAACGTTACAATTTTTTATAAAATATTACATACCATATCAAAGAGGCAAATAAAACATTACAATTTTTTACAAACCCTAAAAACCCTAAACCCTTAAAGCTAAACCAATCCGTAACTCAAACAATAACCAAACGAATAGTCCAATAAATCCAAATATGTTAGTCTACGGGTAGCATGTCTCGAATAGTCTACGGGTATAATGTCATTTAAAGAGTATTAACATGTTTTTTTTTTTTTTTTTTTTTTTTTTTTTTTTTTTTTTTTTTTTTTTTTTTTTAAATCTACAAAATACATTCCATACTTTTTTAGTTTGCGGTTCGAGAAAAGTAAGATCGTATCGTATTAGTTCTTAAGATCCTATGGTAAAGATTGGGACCCTATAAGATCTTAAGCTCTCAAAGATCCTTTGTAAAGATCCGGATCATTTTTGCTTTGCAGTATCGTAAAATCGTAAGATACTAAGATCAGGATCGGGATCGTGACAACCATGGTCTCACGTACACTTGTTGTAATGTATTTTTTTTTTAATGAAATTTGAAACGGATATAAAAATATCCCGCCCTTGTGTTTGAACAATGCAAAGACAAAGAAATGGTTAACAGTGTTGTATGATTTGTTGTAATGTATTTTTTTTTGAATGAAATTAATTTAGTTTATTTGGGTATTTGAAAAAAAAAAAAAGTTTAACACACTGCCACGTCAGCTTTAACCTTTTCACCTTTAACTCAAAAAAAATACCCGTAATCATAACTCACCCTTAACTCACCTTTAACTCAACTATTTTCAAACCCTATAAACTTATTTAATATCATTAATATAGAAAATATCATTAATATATAAAATATCAATTACCCTAATCAAAAAGTCAATTAGTCAATCCAACACCAAACACACTTCCAAATCAACTAAACTAGTCGATCCAAACCAAACACAAACCAAATCCTATTATCCATCTGTTTACTTTTGGCGCATTTCGATGGTCCCTCTTCCCGCCTAAAGTATTGGGAACCGTTCGTATACCGTCTGCAGCCTATTTATACCTATGGACATGGAAAACCATTCATAATCAACTCCTTTGATATTTTCATTAGAAAATAAATTTCAAATTTCAATGGCTGAATCCTCTTCAACTCCTTCTTCAAATAAAAACAAACGCCCAAGGGATGATTCTCCTCCTCCAATGCCTGAAGAATATAAAAAATTAGGCATATCCCAACATATTTGGGAGAAATGTAGGGAAGACGAGTATGGTGCTGAAAACGCATTGATAGAAATTTACAACAAGCGTATAAAGATGTTTGAAGAAAGGAACAAGAAAGATTTAGAGGCCATTGAGGAGCATCAGAAGAAAATTGATGAGAGGAACAAAAAATAGAAGAAGCAAGAGAGCAAATAGTTGATGTTTACAAAAGTATTCAAACTAGTATATATATGTCTTAATGTCTCTTTTTTTTATATATTTTGCCTATGTAAATGTAAACTTATTTTGACTTTGTTTAATATATGAATGCAGTTATTACTTTTACAAGTTTATGATATTTGAATGCAGTTATTATTATTGTACTGCAAGGCAAACCGTTGTACTGCTAGCGAAACGTTGTACTGCTGGGTATCCTTTTAGCAGTGGTTGGGAGTGCAGGGTAGTTTGTATCACTTTTTACTTAAAGGGTAAAAATCCCCAATTGCGGCACACAAGCACATTCACACACACATTAATCTCTCTCTTCCACTCCCTAATCGAATTTTAATCGTCATATTGCAAAACCCCCAAATCAAATCATAATGTCGAACCTAACTTTTACCGAACCTCATAATAATGTTGCCTTTTTAGAAAAATCTAACGAGTTTGTAGATTTTACTGAGATCATTGATTTCTTTAATGCAAGCTATATTAAGTTTGCATTAACAGTAAAACCTACTACATATACTTCCAACATTATCCAGTTTTGGTCGTCTGCTAAGGTCAAAACTATTAATGGGGAAGCACAAACCCATGCTCTTGTAGATGGGTAGAGGATTATCATTACAGAGGCGTCTATTCGAAGAGATCTTCTCCTAGATGATGCTAACGGAGTTGAGAATCTTCCAAATACTACAATCTTTGAAAAACTTTCACTGATGGGCTATGATAGAAATACAGATGTTTTAAAGTTTCAAAAAGGTAATTTTTCTCCTCAGTGGAAATTCTTAATTCATACTGTCTTAGTGTGTCTAAGTCCAAAGACCATTGCGTGGAATGAATTTAGCAGTAATTTAGCTTCTGCTATAATTTGTTTGGCTGAAAATACTCAAAGATTTAATTTCTCGAAATTAATTTTTGATAGTATAGTTAAGAACTTTGATAGTTCTTCTGCTAAATATTTTCTATATCCAAGGTCTTTGCAACTCTTTTTGGACAACCAATTTAAAAAAAATAAATGTCACAAAAATGTTTATCCCACTCCCTGCCTTACCAAAAAGGTTTTTGCTAATATGAGGAGGGTTGGAAAAGTTTTTGCAGGGACAGTGACACCTTTGTTTCCAACAATGGTGGCACTAGCCCAAACCTAAATGGGTGAAGGTTCAGCAATCCCAGCTGGTACCCATCACACACCCACAGAACAACAACAACAGACCTATAAACGTAGGACTAACACCAAGAACACTGAGCTACCTCAGGCTAGTGGTTCTATACAACCTGTTGCAGATGAGGATGTCACTGGGGGGGGGGGAGTGACATGTTGGCAAGGGCTGCCACTACTGTGTCTAGCTTAGCAGCAGCACAGGACAGTGGTAAGGATAGTATGTGTAACACCCCAACCCGGCAAGGGTAAAGATGTCACGTTAATGGTTTCATATCAGATCAAACAAAGCATGCTTCAATTGTAATACAAGAATACTCAAAGGTTACAAATGAAATACAGATACTATAAGGTTAAGAATGAAACAAAACTAAATACTAAGTCTGCAAATGCAATCCTTCTAATGACTTCTACTTCAGAATAACTATCAAGGTCTTCTAATTCCAAAAGTCTCTTCACTCATACCCCAAACCCGTCGTCCTGCTTATAACCTGCCGCACACGAAAAGAAAACGTGCGGCTGAGCTTAAAAAGCCCAGTGAACAGATATAACGATAATAAACAGAAATAGAGAATAGTACAGGATAACAGAAACAAGGTCAAACAGATGTAATATGGTTCAAGGAATAAGTCAATGAATAAGTATAAGGGAAAGAGAAAGGGATAGTAATCCACCACGAGCCCAGAAACAGAACATATCATATCGTAACCATAAATCTTCAAATCATATAGAGGGGAGACCTCTCAGATAATCAGATAATATGAGGGGTGTCCTCATTCTTCAAATGGAGTAGCTAGCTCCCAGATATATGTGAAAGGCATGTATTGCACACAGTACCAGTCACCAGACAAATCATATCAAATCATGTTAAATCCACTAAACAGAACAGATCTAGGATGCATCCATACGCCCCCCCAGAACATATATAATCCATAATCAAAGTAATGCGCATATCATAATCAGAATGGGGACGTGGCGGAACATCACTCCACCGCCCTAGAGTCATGCCATTGGTGCATCAATGACACGGACATGGAACCCCCATGCCTAGTGAAATGGCTCAGGTATCAAACTAAGAGTCAGATATCATATCATAATCAGAGTGTCATATATCAAAGGTCAAATCAGATGGTCCATAACAGATGGTTCATAACAGATATATCAGATGTAATATCAAAGGTCCAAATCAGAGTTTATCAGATCAAGGTTCATATTCAATAATCAAGTCATGGTTCAGATCAAAAGTCCGTTTCAGAAATTTCTATCAAAAGTCCATTTTAAACAATCCTTTAATTCATGATTTTCATAAAACGATCCTTTAAAGTAGTTTTCATAAAAATAGTCTTTCAAAACGGTTTTTTCATCAAGCTAGTCTTCAAAATATGGTGTTCATAAAAGTTAGTAACCTTTCATATAAAAGTAGTTTCGCATCATTTATAAACATCTTTTTAAATTGGTTTTTCTCAAAACATTTCCATGGTATAATTAAAAAGGTTCTCATAACATAGGTTCATAACAGAGGTCGTATCAGATGAGATCAACAGAGAAGGTTCGAGCAAAGGAAATCATAGCAAGGGCATCAGTTCAGAAACTAACGGATCAGAAAATGAAAGAGATCATGAGAAACCTTATAAGAAAGGTCAGAATATCTGTACCTTATACCGCAACCGAAACACAACAGAAAATATCAAGATCGGAAGCAGACCCCATCTCCAGCGAATCTACACGAATTCATGACTGACTTATTAAAACGTATTTAATTCAGATTACTTATTTCCGTAACTTTCCATATTTAGTAGCTTTCTAGTTTTAGTAACTTAATACTTTAAGGTTACAATTGACGCTTAAGTAATATTTAAGTGTTAGAACGACCAATATAATAATTTAGGGTTAATTATGCCAAATTAACAAAGTTTAGGGTCATAAGTGTAACTTATCAAAATTTAATATTAGAAAATGTCAATTAATTTAGCTTATACAGACCATGCGTTTACTCAACATATGTGTCTTCACATCACACACTTATATTCCTACTTTTTAATTATCATGCCCGTACAAAGAACTCAACATATGTGTATTCACATCACACAACACTCATGTACCAGGACTTGCTCACACATATATGTACTCTCCTTTACAATACACCTGACACATGAAATAACCAAACCAATAAACCCAAGTTCTCCCTTGCTGCTCATCTTCTTATACGAGACCCAAGCCAACCCAACAACCCTTTTTTTTTTTCCGACCCATACTTACCGAGTTTGACTATTTATTAGAGTTGGTTCGTTTTTTGACATTTCTGAATTAGGTATACGTTATTCAGTGTGTTTTAGAGTTCTTAAGGCCTTTCTTTATGTACAACACTAAATATCTCAACATATATAATACGTATATGATTTAGTATGTTTGAACAAAATTTAGAAAAGCATGCATGTGTCTATTCTAACGTAACATAAGATATTTTAGAGTTCTCGTGACTTACAATGAGTTGAGAGAAGGTTGTGGTTCGTTAAAACGGGTAGAAACAAGAATACTCGCAAAGAATTCAACTCGTATATAACTAAAACGTATATATTGAAAACTAATTCTTGAAAGCTTGAACCCCGATTGATTTAATGTTTCTGAGC
The DNA here is from genome assembly GCA_021014915.2 of Artemisia tridentata subsp. tridentata. Taxonomy (NCBI): domain Eukaryota; kingdom Viridiplantae; phylum Streptophyta; class Magnoliopsida; order Asterales; family Asteraceae; genus Artemisia; species Artemisia tridentata. The sequence goes on from CP139504.1 coordinate 335,732,511, forward strand.
CTTGAGAACTTAGTCGAATGAGTTAAGAAGGATGTAACATGGCTTGGAGAGGTGATGGTGACGGCGCGGCTGCGTTGGTGCGTTGGTGCGATGGTGATGATGTCCTTGTGGTGTCGATTTCTAGGGTATAAGAGAGAGGGAAAGGGATAATCTGTGTTTGTGTTTTGTTGTTTTTATTGAAAGACAGATCTTTATAAAAGGAGTGTCGGTTTAGTATAGAAGGAGGAAAACAAATGATTCTTAGAGTTGATGAGGATGACCATAATTATTTCCTTTAATTGAGTTGAAACGTGCCGAAAGTTTTTCCCCTTTTCTATATTTTAAGTGTAAAATGATTCCACTTGCCCATGTTACCTGACAATATTGATGGTAATTGACGTGTAAAATGATTCCCCCTTTTATTTTTTTATACTTTCCCTCTTGGTCGGTTAAATAAACAAAGGGGTAAAGATAGTGCGATCGAGTCACAAATAAAGAAATGAAATCAAAATGGTCATAACTGTGTTTGTATTGTATTGGTTGTCATGTTTATGTATTGCAAAATATAATATACTATGCTAATAGTACATGAGAATATTTAATGTTGTAATGTAATAATATAATGTGTATACATTTGTGCTCATATTTCCGATAAAATGTGTTGTTGTGTACAAAACGTAACATTTCATGATGTAATTTATTACTTGAATTTTGGAATCAATTTGGTACCTTAAATACTTTTTAATCAACTTTTAAACTTGTAGGGGCAATTTGGTCATTTTACACGTTTCGGATTTTAGGGTTTTACAACTCTTCCCCTCTAAAAAAAATTTTCGTCCTCGAAATTGAAGTCGCAAAGTGAGACAGAGTCGTAGCAATTCGCAAAAGATCGTCACGAACATCCTCACGCCCGGGGAGGTTCTTCCAAAAAGGCTCTTCAAAACAAATGGTTTCTCATGACTCGATCAAAACAAGGTGGGTTCAGATTTCTCAGACGGAGACAAATTGGGTTGATTCGGATTCAAAGAACCATAAAACATAAATGGATGATAGGTGAATCTTCAGGAAATTCTATGGAATACGAACAAGAGTTCAAATTAAATTGATTGTGTCCACAGAAGAGAGCTTTTCAAGAATTTAAGATTTATAACCGAGGCCAACAGAATGCAAACGAGAGTCCAAACTCATCCAGATATCTAATGAACGCAACAGAGTATAGAATGAACCAAACACGGATAATCCTACGGAGATTCAGATTCTAAACTTCTTAAGTACTCCCCAAGATATCCTATGACCACAATGAGTGCACGTTATATGGTGTAAGTATTATCACGTTGATCAGGCGTCATAATACTAGCACCACATAAATATGCCTTCATGATGATCATACTTTATCTCAAGTCGTAATCAAAACCACCTATCTTAATCCACCTAGTACTTCTACAGTCTCAGAGGTCGTCAAAATCAAACACCATAACTAAGAGGAGAACGAACTACTCGAAAGAGTTAACGGAAGTCCCAGAATGTCTATCACAATTTGGTACATCGTTAAAAGCATCAGATCATCCATCATTCGTCAAATTTCACATAACAAAACCATCGTCCAGCACATGCGGAATGAACACCGAGCGGAATTAATAACAGGGAACATAACTCATTCAAGGGATCCTATCATCAGGTAACGGAAATTTTAGTAGGTCAAGAGAAAATGAATTACGTCATCCATAACTTCATTCTTCACAGGATCAACTCTTCCAAATACGAACGTTCGCTTCAGAATTATCGTCCATTCAAATACATGATCTTGAACTTCCGCCAAGTCCATGCAGTCTATCGTATGATCATAGGGTGTAGAGGAATTATAAACTTGAGTCTGGCTCCTCAAGTCTTCGGCACTTCTTCTTGGAACTGGGGTGTAGTAACGTGAATCTCCGGCATGGTCACTATGCATTCTTCCATTCGCGAGTCTGCTTCTGCTCTCAATTCATCTTAGTACAACTAAAATGAATAGAGAAGCAAGACTGCGTGTTTTTGATAGGTCTTCTAGCCCGGTTCGAAATTCGCCAACTCCAACTGCCGTCATCACCGGATGCATGGTGGTGTTGTCTGCTACAAATCTCTGGACGTCAATCAAATCTACTTCTCCCAGAATAACAGGTCATTCTCCAAGATGGTCTACATGTTCCTCTTCGTGCATAAAACTGAAATACTTCCCGGAGGTTACTCTCAAATAGTTATCTCTTTTCTTAGAAGTTCTTATGGTTGCTTCTTCAGTCCTTCAAACACTAAGTGAGGCCGTCTGATACAGAGTTTACAAAGATAGAATAAATCACTCATTGACACGCTGAATTGAAAGATGGTCATGGTAGTGATACGATTAGGTTTACGATAGTCAATACTCCAAAGTTTTCTCTTTCTTCTTCACAACTAACAGGGTATTCAAAATGAAACAATGAGGTGAACAAAATCATATTCCATCATCTTCTCCAATTTCTCAACTTCTATGGCATCATGGTCCGTCAACTGAGATTGGTTCAAATTTCATTCTACTTCTCAAACAGGAGGGAAACCCAAGAGTTCCATCGGAGAACACCAGAAAATTTGCACAACAAACTTCCAATGCCAACGTTTTCTAAGAGTGGATACAAATAAGTGTCAGGGGACAACCAACAATCAGATGAGATCGAGGTAGATGTTTCTATAGCAGCGTTAACAGATTTGATCAGTTACCGGTTATCATAACGAAAGTGGGATGAAACATATTACTAAAGGTCACAAATCAGATACGGTAGTCTCTGACAGCGTATGAGGGCCAGCCAATCCATAACTTAAAGACCTCAAAATCGAATATGTCAAAAGTAAACGGATTCGTAGGATGAGTACGGTCGCCAAGCCAGACGGATAGTTCATATATCAAGGTCAAGTACATGGTTCATCAAAGTGTGGAGATAGATAAACGAACAATTCAAGGTGTTGGAGTCTTGTTTAGCTATTTAGCATAAGTGGCAGGTAGGTTGTGAGTCATCGGTAATACGAACATCGTATAACTGCCAAAAGTGAGGCATATAGATTATCAGAAATCAGCATCATCATGTTCAGTTAACAATTTCACATTGAGACAAAATTATAGTCATATCCATGGCTAATAATCACCAGAGTTCTCATAGGAGTAGAAATGGACTTCGCAAGGACAGAGTAATATCAGATGATACATTTATATCCAGCATGGGTAATTAATTCACAGAATGGGTCAAACACCTTAGGGTCAAAGGACCTTCGGGATGGTCAGAGGAGTATTAAACTGCTTATCAAACAGGTTGGAAATAAAAATCAAAACCAGGTAGGGATAGCAAAAGTTTAACAATCGGAATCATGGTAGGGGATTTCAAAATGGTTTTCAAACACCGAAGGTGAAACATAGGAGGGTAGTCGACAATGATCAATCAACCTATCCTTTATCAGAATAAAAATCAAAGTTAACTATTCAATGAAAACAGATCAACAACGCAAGTCTTATCATTCAGAAGTGAGGGGAAAACATTCTTATACTCGTGGTTAAAACACCACCAGACTTCTCATGAAAACGGAGATGTTTAAGACAAACTCAGATAGGGTCAGAAGATTCATAGATTATCAAAAGCAAATAACAGAATGTATCAAGTAGGTTATCGGCATGGAAATTCTCAGAATACCCGAAGAGACATCAAAATGATTAACAAAAGAATCAGAGGTCGGGTCGGAATCTTAGGTGGTGCAAAGCGTGAGCTTTCAATTTCCAAAAGTGATCTCAACAAACAGGGCATAAATCAGAGTGATGCGGAAGCAATGATACTTAAACAAAAGCCTTATAGTCTACCCATTCCTCACTGGTCAAACTTAAGTTCCTATAGGGAAATCCTAAAGCAATTCTTAAAGGTTGTCTTATGAGCGCCTACAGTGGAAACTTAATGGTCCAACTTCACAGGTCAAGGGTAAATGTATTACGAGTCGCAGCCTGTCGGTCTCTGATACCATAAATTGTAACACCCCAACCCGGCAAGGGTAAAGATGTCACGTTAATGGTTTCATATCAGATCAAACAAAGCATGCTTCAATAGTAATATAAGAATACTCAAAGGTTACAAATGAAATACAGATACTATAAGGTTAAGAATGAAACAAAACTAAATACTAAGTCTGCAAATGCAATCCTTCTAATGACTTCTACTTCAGAATAACTATCAAGGTCTTCTAATTCCAAAAGTCTCTTCACTCATACCCCAAACCCGTCGTCCTGCTTATAACCTGCCGCACACGAAAAGAAAACGTGCGGCTGAGCTTAAAAAGCCCAGTGAACAGATATAACGATAATAAACAGAAATAGAGAATAGTACAGGATAACAGAAACAAGGTCAAACAGATGTAATATGGTTCAAGGGATAAGTCAATGAATAAGTATAAAGGAAAGAGAAAAGGGATAGTAATCCACCACGAGCCCAGAAACAGAACATATCATGTCGTAACCATAAATCTTCAAATCATATAGAGGGGAGACCTCTCAGATAATCAGATAATATGAGGGGTGTCCTCATTCTTCAAATGGAGTAGCTAGCTCCCAGATATATGTGAAAGGCATGTATTGCACACAGTACCAGTCACCAGACAAATCATATCAAATCATGTTAAATCCACTAAATAGAACAGATCTAGGATGCATCCATACGCCCCCCAGAACATATATAATCCATAATCAAAGTAATGCGCATATCATAATCAGAATGGGGACGTGGCGGAACATCACTCCACCGCCCTAGAGTCATGCCATTGGTGCATCAATGACACGGACATGGAACCCTCATGCCTAGTGAAATGGCTCGGGTATCAAACTAAGAATCAGATATCATATCATAATCAGAGTGTCATATATCAAAGGTCAAATCAGATGGTCCATAACAGATGGTTCATAACAGATATATCAGATGTAATATCAAAGGTCCAAATCAGAGTTTATCAGATCAAGGTTCATATTCAATAATCAAGTCATGGTTCAGATCAAAAGTCCGTTTCAGAAATTTCTATCAAAAGTCCATTTTAAACAATCCTTTAATTCATGATTTTCATAAAACGATCCTTTAAAGTAGTTTTCATAAAAATAGTCTTTCAAAACGGTTTTTCATAAAGCTAGTCTTCAAAATATGGTGTTCATAAAAGTTAGTAACCTTTCATATAAAAGTAGTTTCGCATCATTTATAAACATCTTTTTAAATTGGTTTTTCTCAAAACATTTCCATGGTATAATTAAAAAGGTTCTCATAACATAGGTTCATAACAGAGGTCGTATCAGATGGGATCAACAGAGAAGGTTCGAGCAAAGGAAATCATAGCAAGGGCATCAGTTCAGAAACTAACGGATCAGAAAATGAAAGAGATCATGAGAAACCTTATAAGAAAGGTCAGAATATCTGTACCTTATACCGCAACCGAAACACAACAGAAAATATCAAGATCGGAAGCAGACCCCATCTCCAGCGAATCTACACGAATTCATGACTGACTTATTAAAACGTATTTAATTCAGATTACTTATTTCCGTAACTTTCCATATTTAGTAGCTTTCTAGTTTTAGTAACTTAATACTTTAAGGTTACAATTGACGCTTAAGTAATATTTAAGTGTTAGAATGACCAATATAATAATTTAGGGTTAATTATGCCAAATTAACAAAGTTTAGGGTCATAAGTGTAACTTATCAAAATTTAATATTAGAAAATGTCAATTAATTTAGCTTATACAGACCATGCGTTTACTCAACATATGTGTCTTCACATCACACACTTATATTCCTACTTTTTAATTATCATGCACGTACAAAGAACTCAACATATGTGTATTCACATCACACAACACTCATGTACCAGGACTTGCTCTCACATATATGTACTCTCCTTTACAACACACCTGACACATGAAATAACCAAACCAATAAACCCAAGTTCTCCCTTGCTGCTCATCTTCTTATACGAGACCCAAGCCAACCCAACAACCCTTTTTTTTCCGACCCATATTTATCGAGTTTGACTATTTATTAGAGTTGGTTCGTTTTTTGACATTTCTGAATTAGGTATACGTTATTCAGTGTGTTTTAGAGTTCCTAAGGCCTTTCTTTATGTACAACACTAAATATCTCAACATATATAATACGTATATGATTTAGTATGTTTGAACAAAATTTAGAAAAGCATGCATGTGTCTATTCTAACGTAACATAAGATATTTTAGAGTTCTCGTGACTTACAATGAGTTGAGAGAAGGTTGTGGTTCGTTAAAACGGGTAGAAACAAGAATACTCGCAAAGAATTCAACTCGTATATAACTAAAACGTATATATTGAAAACTAATTCTTGAAAGCTTGAACCCCGATTGATTTAATGTTTCTGAGCGTTGAGAACTTAGTCGAATGAGTTAAGAAGGATGTAACATGGTTTGGAGAGGTGATGGTGACGGCGCGGCTGCGTTGGTGCGTTGGTGCGATGGTGATGATGTCCTTGTGGTGTCGATTTCTAGGGTATAAGAGAGAGGGAAAGGGATAATCTGTGTTTGTGTTTTGTTGTTTTTATTGAAAGACAGATCTTTATAAAAGGAGTGTCGGTTTAGTATAGAAGGAGGAAAACAAATGATTCTTAGAGTTGATGAGGATGACCATAATTATTTCCTTTAATTGAGTTGAAACGTGCCGAAAGTTTTTCCCCTTTTCTATATTTTAAGTGTAAAATGATTCCACTTGCCCATGTTACCTGACAATATTGATGGTAATTGACGTGTAAAATGATTCCTTTTTTTTTATACTTTCCCTCTTGGTCGGTTAAATAAACAAAGGGGTAAAGATAGTGCGATCGAGTCACAAATAAAGAAATGAAATCAAAATGGTCATAACTGTGTTTGTATTGTATTGGTTGTCATGTTTATGTATTGCAAAATATAATATACTATGCTAATAGTACATGAGAATATTTAATGTTGTAATGTAATAATATAATGTGTATACATTTGTGCTCATATTTCCGTTAAAATGTGTTGTTGTGTACAAAACGTAACATTTCATGATGTAATTTATTACTTGAATTTTGGAATCAATTTGGTACCTTAAATACTTTTTAATCAACTTTTAAACTTGTAGGGGCAATTTGGTCATTTTACACGTTTCGGATTTTAGGGTTTTACAGTATGCAACGTTTGAATGAATTGAAGGATACCTGTGCCAAGCTGTCTGTAGAAATTGTTGATCTGCAAACAAAAGCTGCTTCCCAAGATGGAGTCATCAAAGCTCAAGGTGGGGAGATAAAGGCTTTGAAGAGAAGGGTTAGGTATTTAGAAGGAGTCAAATGATCAAGAATTCCCAAACACAAGGTTAAAACTTCTGAAGCTTCTAATGATGCTCCCAAATAGGGAGGGAATGAAGGCAAAGTTTCAGGGGAGGATAACCAAGGGAATCAAGTGGTGATTGATCATCGTTTGGGCAAGGTTACAAATGCTGATAGTGCTAGTGAGCCAATTACAGCTGGTACTACAAATGCTAGTACTGCTACACCAGAGGTTTTTGCAACTGCTGTTAGTGTACTTGCTGAGCTGAAGACAGCAAAACCAGTAACCAAAGGTGTTGTGATACAAGAGCCATCATCCTCTCCAAAAGCTAAACAATTAACTCCACAGGTACAAGGCAAAGGTAAAGGGATTCTAACTGAAGAGCCTGTGGAGAAACCATTATCAAAAGACGAGCAATTAAAAGTTGATGCTGAAATTGCTATGAAATTATCACAAAAGTATGATGCAGAACATCAGACAATTTTGGAACAAAGGAGAATACAAGAAGAAAAAGATGCAGAGTTAATAGCTTCATGGGATGAGGAAAGGGCTCAGGTTGCAGCTGATTCTGAGCTTGCTAAGAAACTACATAAACAAAAGCAAGATAAGTACTCAGTAGATGAAAAAGCCAGGATGCTGAAAGAAATTTTTGATGCAAAAAAGAAGTTGTATGCAGAACAAAGATATGCAGCTAAGAAGAACAAACCACCCACTCAAAAACAAAGAAGAGATCTCATGTGCAGGTATTTATTTATTTTTTTTTTTTGTTGCAAAGGTAAATTTATATTAATATCAACAACACCCAATATGTACATCATAAACATCTACTCATGTGTAGGTATTTGAAGAATGTGGCCAGTTGGAAACTAAAGGATTTGAAATTCTTGAATGATAAAAGAATTGAAGAATTATATGCAATTGCCAAGAGAAACAATGAACTCTTCTTGAATGCTGAGGTGGTGAAGGGCAGTGAAGAAAAGAAAGAAGAGAAAACAAGTTCAAAGAGAGCAGGTGAATAGTTGGAAATAGAAAGTAGTAAAAAGAGAAAACAAGAACAAACTGAGCAAGCTGTTGCTAAAGAACAAATGAAAGCTCACACTGAACTTGCAGTTGACTCTGTAGGAGAAGCCATGGATGCACAACCTTTAACTGTCAAACATCCCATTGTTGATTATAAGTCTGGATCTCATGGGGAAACAGTTTATTACGATATTAAGAGGCATGATGGTTCTTCTAGAAGGTTTGTAAGCTTTCTTCACATGGTTCATGATTTTGATAGACGAGATATGATAGCTCTATGGAAATTACTCAAACAAAGATTTGGTAATAAGACACCAGAACAAGCTTATGATAGAGAAGTCTGGAATTATTTGAAGGTAATGTTTCAACCAAATCATGAAGATGAATGTTGGAGAAGACTAAAGCACAATACTGTTAAAGAATGGAAAATTTTTCAACGATGTGGAGTACATGCTTTAACTGTGAATGAGTTGGTGATCTACATGCTTGTAGAAAAGGATTACCCTTTAAAGTTTCACAAAGACATTCTACATCAGATGTTGCGTGGGAAGAAAATACTCAAGCTTCAGCTTAATTATGATGACATGGCATATGAACTGCTCAGGAAGATGGAAGAGTATCTAGGACCCAAGGACAAGAAATAGAATGTATAGTTATTACTACTAGAATGTATAGTTTGACTTAAACATGTATAGTTATTACTACTAGAATGTATAGTTATTACTGCTAGAATGTATAGTTATTACTGCTAGAATGTATAGTCTGACAAAATATGCTTACATAAATGCTTACAATGGAGCCAAAACATTGATATTTTTAAATTTTTGACTATTGCATAAGTTATCAGAAATGTGTGACCATATGTATCGAATTGTGACTACACTTAAATAATGTGTGACAAAATTTGACTATTGCCTATAGTCACATGATTGTGCTACAATTAAATGTGACCATACACATTAGGAATTGGCAGGCAAACACACACTTAACTTTAGACACACATATTAACTTACGTGACTATTTGTATCGAATTTTGTTCACACTTAATCATGTATGCCTATGGTTTAGTGTGACCATATATGACATTTGGTCACACATCTCAAGTGTGTGACATATATTTGTCTCATTTAAATGCATATCGTGACTAATGCTTCAAACTTACTTTTCAGTTGTCAACATTTCAGATTCATATGTGGCTAAATTTTCAACAAAAACTAGCAGTCACGTTTAAATAATGTGTGACAAACTTGAGCATATGATTTAGCCGCATACACAATTACTTCGTGTGACCATATATGGATTTTGGTCACACTTTTCAATTGCGTGACATATATTTGTCACATATGTATATATATAGTGTGACTAATGTTTCAACCTTATTTGTATCCGTCACACGTCCCAAATTATAAGTGACTAAAAAATCAAATTTTTTTTTTTTTACCAGATACGTATAGTCACGAAAATATTCAAATGTGTGGCTGTAGCCTCGGATGTAATTCTGAAATGGTCACACAAGTCGGATCAAGTGTGGTTGTTTATTTTATTCTGGTACATTTAGTCACATAAAAAGGCAACTGTGTGGCTGTTCAAAAAACAGCATGTGTGACTAAATCCCATTTTTGTACTAGTGCTTGTAATATTAATAGAAATATGGTTCACACAAGAAATGAAACTTCCAACCCCTCAACAGCAATAACACTTGCAGCTATTCAGAGAATGAATGCCGATGGCATCGCTGCAACTCGCGAAGCTGTACTCAAAACCACTCAAGTAACAACATAGGGGCAACGAATGAAGGCGAGGCATCTACACCTCGTAAATGTACTTACAAAGATTTCATGGCTTGTAAACTAACTAACTTCAACGGGACAGAAGGAGTGACAGAGTTGGCTCAATGGTTTGAACATATAAAAACAGTTTTCAAGAGGAGCGGCTATCCTGATAATAGCAAACTCACCTTTGCTACAGGAGCTCTTCAAGGAGAAGCATTGTCGTGGTGGAATACCACCGCACAAACCATGGGTCAAGATGAAGCATTCCAACTCTCCTGGACTGAGTTGAAAAAGAAGATGTTGAAGAAATATTGTCCTCGGATAGAGATTAGGAAACTAGAGGATGAATTTCATCAACTAGTAGTGAAGGGCAACGACCTGAGGACTTACAACCGGAAGTTCCAGGATTTATCAGTGTTATGTCCATCTATGGTGCCAGACCTGGAAAAGACTTTGGAGCGGTATGTGGAAGGACTATCCTAGAGCATTGAGGGGGACGTCACCACATCAAACCTAAAAACTCTTGAAGACGCAATCACACTTGCACAGCGATTATTGGATCGAGAAATCAAACGAAATTCTACCTCCGACAACAATGATCATAAGAGAAAGCTAAATGATCATGGAACCACCAACCACAACAACTATCAGCAGAACCAAAATAATCACCGCCACCAGCAGAAACGCCGTCAGGAAACCGCTAGAGCTTATGCGGCTGTGACCACCAAAGGAAAGGGCTATTTCGGGACACTACCTCAGTGTAACCAATGTAGGATGCATCACACGGGGCCTTGTCCTGACCGATGCGGAAAGTGCCAAAAAATGGGCCATAAAACTAACGACTACAGAACCACGGATGCAAACTTACAGCCAGTGGAAATAGTGTGCTATGGTTGTGGAGAGAAGGGGCACTACAAGAGCTGATGCCCAAAATAGAATACCAAATAGAACAACAAGATCAGTGGAAGAGAATGGAAGCTCCTTAGAACCTCAACAATGTCAAGGGATGACACCTATGTTTAAACAGAAGAAAAATTCCTGTTATAGAAGAATAAACCCTAGTTTAAAACTTTTTAAGATGTATTTCCTTTTGTACTTTACCTTAGGTATGATGGATGTAACCTAAGTGTATCAGCTACCTTTCTACCGTATGAAAGCTTTGTCTTGTAATATTTCCGTAATCATCATAATCTACGTTTAATTCCATTTGCCCTGTTCATAGTCGTTACGTAGTAATACACTGATATCACCTTAGAAATTTTGTTAACATCAGTTTTGACCGAACAGTAGACTATTACCATATTGTAAGATTTTCACACAAACCCTAAGATTTAGTTCAAGGATATCCATTATCACCCTAGAAATTCCTGACTCATCACTGTAGTTTTGAACATAAATTTTATTATTCTTTTGAAAAATAATTATGTTGTTATTTTATATAAACAACACATTGAACACCATCTAAAACTTTTAAAGAAAACATAAATACCACAGTATCTGAGCCAAGCATCACATCATTTGGTCCTCAATTATACATAGCCTGATCAACTATGTCTAATTTAGGAAGAATCATGTCATAAATGGAACAGTTATCTTTTCAGATTCACTAATAACAATTTTCATTCAAAAGCAAAATTTTGAGACAAAATAAACTATTCATAAACGTCACTTTTGACCAACCACAATAAATACCTACACCTATTACCCATCACTTTATGATAAGAAACTGACCAAGGTACAAACATTAGGAACATAAGAATTCACAAAGATTTATGGAAAACACAAATAGCGAGAATTTTATTAGAAACCACGGAAATTAATACATAGTGAGATAATTAGCATCGGAAGTGCTAAAGTTACAATGATTACAATAAAAGGCATAGAATCACTAATAGGTTGACCCGCCATAGCAACAAAGACCTCCACCAACACCACAATAGCGAAAGCCACCACAGGATGAATCACCTTAATTATTCTGTATCATAAATACAAACAAAATATTAAAAACCATAGTGAGACTAGTTCATGAACATAAAGACGAATAAGTTTTATTTCACATTTATTGAGGATTACATAGAAACATAACAAGGAATCATTTTAAACAACCCTAACTCGAGATTATTACCCCCACATCTTGTCCACGGCAATGGCTAGGACCATGAGGAGTACGACGAACAATAGCATTACGGCCAAGAATTCGGAGTCTTCGTCGGGGAAATAAGCCAAGTAGATGGCGGAAATAACGATGTACACAATCGCTAGCATAGTGATGAGGTGCGGCATTTTTGAGATGTGGAATGAGAGGAAAATGGTTGGTGGAAGAATGGAAATTAAAATGGGGTATTTATAGGCTAAATCTAGCCGTTGGGGCACTATTCACGGCCGTTGGAATTCACTATTCCTGACCATTGGAGTACTGTTCACTAGCCGTTGATTTTTCACTATTCCTGACCTTTATTTTCACTATTCACAGCCCTTGGATTCATTAGTTGCAACATTTAAATTTATTTCATTTAGTACAAATAAATCTAACGAGAATTCGTTTCCGAAATTTTCGAATGGAAATTTCTAGACAACCCTTTTTCCATAACCCCTTACCCTAGTAATCACTTTAAACTTGAATTCTGGGACAGAATTCAGAATGACGAGTGAGTACTGTAGCAAACTGCAAAATTTCCTATAATTAACAACGGTTAATTATATATTAATCTCCGTCATTATTTCTAATCACCATTTTTGCGGGGAAATTTGAAATTTTTCTTATTATACTATATTAACGTGATCACATCATCACATAATTCTCCAAATAACGGGATGAGCTCAAACGCGTATTACGAAATTTAATTATTTCACAAACTTAATTATTTCACTAATATATACTAAATCGGACTAAACTTAATTCAGCCCAACTCAATCTCTCGTTCTACTGTTCATCGGCCCAACAAGCCCAACTTCATTTTCTTGTTATTTCATGCTAAAACCCGATCCCAAACCCTCTCCAAAACACCCTTCGTTCTCTCAAATCTTAAACACAACATACGAATATTTTTACACCATCTGGTTCACCACCCAGCAGACTATCATAGTGTCGAATCCCATAACTAGATGTCGAGTTTTTATATGCTTTTAAAAGGCAAAGCGTTCTCTAGTTCTTAACCCAATTCGAATAACCAAAAATTCAATACGTAACCATTTCGACTCCTACTTGTTTCTACGCAATCCTAATAATATTTCTAGCCTAGTTTCATGTTAAAAAAAAAGTTTCAATAACAAGGATCAAGTCTTACACGATTTATACAAATCGTGTACTCTTTTTATTAACTAGTCGACATACTATATGTACACAAAACAAATTCTAACTTTGCTACTCACTCACAATTCCTTCTAAAGTCTTGGAATGTCAGGAACTTCACTTGAACCCTTCATTCTCTGACAAGAAATAGTAGAAGCAAGTAGAAATTGTCTCTCATATCATTTGAATCCATACGTATACACATTTTCTAATATAAATATCCCTAGCCTCACCACCTTTCCTCACTCATTTAAGATTATCTTTCTAACTCTCATTTACTCATAAAAACGTCCCAGGAAGACCAGAAGTATACGCAAGATCATTTGGAAGCCATTCGAAGAAAACAAGTTACAAATATATATATCGGGTTAAGTAGTGTAGCGACGTGGGTAATTTTCTTTGTGTTCCATCCATCTCTCACGATTCTCTACCACCTTTAAAGGTGTAGTAAGTACCTAAGAACCCTTTTTGATTCACCTCATACGATATTTCATTTTCCATACATCACGTTTTACTTATACGCGAACATATGTAGTTGCACTTATTTATTTATGTATACACTTTCGTATAGAACACAAAATGTGGCAAGCCTCCATCGTGGAAGGCCTAGGAGTCACGTATCACATCCCTCTCACGTTTAAATTTACGTTATGTGCATGATTCTAAGTCATACGCCTCATACCTCAAACGTATATATGAATCTGAAAAACACTTGGAATTATTCTAAGTGTTTCGTATATATGAAACAGTTCCATGCCGCCTCAAAAATGACTCCATAAATCACGATCTAACTTAATGACCATGCGTTAATTTTATACGACCTGTTAGACAACATGGTGATGCGTGGTTTTGCAACCTTACAACAGGTTTTACCTCTCGAGGGATCTCAAGAGGCTTACAACCCCACCAGGCAGTGTACCTGACCGATGTAGTATAGTGTAGTGGTAAGTACGGGGGATTGATCGTTCTCCACAGGGAATAGTGTTCGTTAGGTATGAAAAACTACTTTAGTAGGTCTAAGGGTGAGGGAAGATTCTTTTTATATTTTTATATTTTTTTATGAAAGCAAGTAAAATCTCGGGTTTGAAGGAGTGGGCGGAATTAGTTGCTAGTCAACTAACCCAAATTACTACAAATGCAAATAAAATAAAATAACTGAAAATGAAAAGGTTGTGAAACTTATGTGGAGAGAAATGTGTTTACTTAGATTTCCTTACTCCCTAACTATCTTTTACCGGTTGATTAGTGCGCATTAATTGCGTGGATGACGGGTGTATTCCTTAATACCAATCGTGGGGTGGCGTACGTACTTCCCCAACTCTACAAGCTCCTACTTCACTCCTATGTCGAGCCGGCTAGGAAGCTCCTAACATGGGATCACTAGAATTCGCTCATGCATTAAATACAACCATAAAAACCTTAGTACGCATTGGTTCATGTTTCTTAAGACGTTCAAGCAAGTTACCGAATAGGAGGTTAGCCAGTTTTCTTAAGCCTAACATAGATAAACAATCATCCAATACAACTAATAACACACTAATAACCAATAATCAATAGCTAGGTTTCATTAGATCTAAGCAAACACAAGATAAATCTAGCCTAGCATGTTAATCAAAAGACTAGAACGAGATATAATCAAACAACACATAGACATATTGAATGATTAAACGATTACTTATCTTCAATTAAACATGGGAGATCCAAGGGTATGAAAACCCTTAAAAATGGCAGAAATTCGTCTTAGGGTTTCTCCTCCAAAGTTACACACAATAATTTCCACCCTCATGACAAAAAATTGCAAAACTATATATAGAGTTTAAGGGCTGACGGCGTCACATTATAGGACTTGACGCCGTCACCTCGCCGCTTTTAGGGTTCCCGGATGGCCTTCCTGACGCCGTCCCTCTTTAGTGCTCCAAAATCCGCTCTGGCCTATCAAGGGGTGACGCCGTCAGAATTGAGCTTGACGCCGTCCCTCTTTAAGTTAAACCGTGATGGCCTTGATTACTTCAAAGGGTGACGCCGTCAGAGTTTTCATGCAAAATTCTCTGGCTTATCATGAGTAATTTTCATATCCATCTTTTTTTTTGCCAAGACGTGACGCCGTCTGGGCCAATCCCTGACGCCGTCAAAGGTACTTTCCAGCATAATTTTGAGACTTTTCCGTTTTCTTCACTTTTATGCTCCAAAAAAGTCCAAAATGCTCCCTTTTCCAGATTTCTTCTCAAAAGTACCTAAAATGACAAAAGGAACGATTTAGGGCAATATTTGATCAAATAAATATGATTTAGGGCTTAAATGACCCCCTAAAAGCGGTACACTTTTCGCTTCATCAAATACCCTTACACTTGAGATTTGCTTATCCTCAAGCAAATGCGCTTTTATTCTAATCAAAATACAAGTTAGTGGTCATTTAATGCTTATATAAAAGTAATTACAACAAATAGTCGTTCCACTTTAATCATAATAAGCACGGAGATTACAAACTAGCACCTCACAAGTAGTGTTTAGATACTCACATCTCTCAAGTGTCATCAAAATAAATCTCATAAATGAAAACGGATAATATCTCTCACTACCTGTCATAGCAAATAGATTACCATAGGCTTGGGCAAGGATCGAAAACCTTCTCCACTAGGCGTAAGCACCTAAGATAAACTATCAAAGAGGACTTTTAAATGGGTTATAACGTGAGGTGTAGGGATATGATAAACACGGTTTTGTTGGATAAGGGATATTTTACTGGTGGCTTGTTAAAGATCTTGATTAATTACATGTACTATACAATGTTGCTAAGCCAAGACTCGACTCAATCTTAAGCTAAAAACAAAATAACAAAAACATAAAATAAACATAAAATGAAACGGGATGGTAGTCCGTATGTTTTTTTCAACTTTTCTTTTTCTCATTTTTTTTTGTATTTTTTTCTTTATTTATTTATTTATTATTTTTTTTTCATACACTCTTGCCCTACCATCCAAAATAATACATCATAGGGACATTGCATTCCCCTTACACTTGAACTTTTACATTACTTTACAAATGACTCCAATTAAGATAATCGAAACACTTGGAGTACTTTTAAAATATTTAGCACATATGGGGGTAATAAATGATGTTCTTCCCCATTACACTAGTACTTTACCCATGAGTCCCAATCGTCCCAAAACAATATGTACAAGGATATGACTCGACTTAGCAACCATGTAATTAATTAGATAATTAACTTGGGTTTAAACAAAATTTGTCACAATAATGCACTAAAGATGAGTGCATACAAGGTAGGCTAAGGCGATTTGGGTGTACATTTAAGTGGGGTGTAAACAAATTCTTCCTTTAAGTAAAATGCTTAAAGGTTGAAACGAAAAGATAGGCTCTGAGGGGTGTACTAGGGTATCGTGTACTAAAAATGAGTACAACGCAAAGGGTGTGGGAGAATTACTTGACCAATGTAGCCAAAGTAATTATAACAAAAACACAGGTGTAAAACAATGGGTTTATCCTAATGCCTCTTATCATGTAGTAAATCTAACTACACGAATGTAGTCTCACTTGTGGCCTCGGAATGGTCCTAACGCAAGTTCTAGAATCTAAGTGCTACCGGTACACACATCATAGCATAAATGCTTTTCCTACCAATTCTAGGGGCGAACCTCACATATTTGGGGGTGGAAAATTTTTTTTAGTGGTACGGTTTTTGTGCTAGTCATATAACTCCTATCCGTGAGATGCTCATTAAGATCAAAGTTTCACTCCTATATGTTGTAAAAAATTTTAAATTTGGCACTAAAATTGCCCTAACAAGTATTTCTCTCAGTTTTATTACACATCTACCATCAAACAAACAAAAATCAAGTGCAATTGTATTCTCTAAAGTATCGTATTTTACCCCCCCTTACACTTAAGATGAACATTGTCCCCAATGTTCAAATAACAAGATGTAGAAGTAAAAAGGTAAAAGAATGAAATCAAATACTCCCCTGATTTGCTCGGTGGATAATGTGGCAACATGGTTAGATCTTCTTCCAAGGTAATGTAGAAGCTCCAAGACTAATGCATCGCCAAAAGCTTGATTCCAAATACATCTCCTTTTCCAAAATAACCTGTTAAACCTGAGAAAACAAACACGAAAACCTGCATAACATCGACGGGATAAACTCTATATAAGGATATAATGCTTGTGGAATGATAATTTTGCAGATTCCTGGAGTTTATAAGTTATAGATTTAATAAAAACTTTTTATGAAAACAAAACTTTCAAAAATTTCAGAAAATTAGAACCTGACGCCGTCAGAAATAATCTGACAGAATTCTCATGTTAAGTTTCCGGAAAATTTTTGGAAAAACCTATACCTTACTTCCTGGAATTCCTGCAAAACATCATTATGACTCGATACAAGCATTTGACTCAAACAAATACTAATATGTATGTTAATTTATTATTATTACGATTCATGTTCATTTGTTCTAATAAACCGATTTAGATTTCCCTTACACTTAACTTTTGCAAAATACCTTTATATGTAGTTAAGACGAAGTTAAAAACAAGATAAAGCATTTTCACAATTTACTTTTGAACATGAATCAATAATAATAAAAATTAAACATACATACGGAAACAAATAAAATCAAATAACCAAACAAATAAACACACAAAGCAAATAAAGCTTGGGTTGCCTCCCAAGAAGCGCTTTTCTTTATTAACGAGTCTTGTAGCTAGACTCAAAGTCACGTACATTACGTGATTCCATCATTGGTCACGATTCCTAGGCCATTCTCATTTCCGGTTTTATACTCCGGTCCTAATTTCAAACAATCCTTGTAGAAACCGAATATCCTTCCCATAACATAGTCTACTCCTTTACTTCTATCTTTATCATTCCTATAGTAGACTGCTAGCTTAAGCTCCTTCTCAACATTAGACAAGTGTTGGAATTGCTCTATCTTATATGGCATTTGGTAGTTTATCTCATCGGTCTCATCCTTAAATCTAACTATCCCTAAAGACGGCTCATAAGTCATTCTAGAGACCTCAACAAATGGTTTTCCAAAAACTACTTGAGTTAAGGATGCATCGACTATTGGGCGGATGTCTTCTACAATTACAAAGTCGGTGACATAGGTGAAGTTTCCTACATAAACCGGTAATCCCTTAACTCTTCCCGTGAAGTTACTCATCCAACCCTTGTCAGGGAACATCCTATACCCAAGTTGATTTTTCATTATCAAGTTGTAGTGGGCTCTAGTCATGATGTTTATGGGTGATCTAAGGTCGATGTAAGCTTTCCACACATGCAAATGTCCGATGTTGCATGGTATGTGGAGATTAGAAGGGTCGCCTATTTTTATAATTGGTCTACCTAGGAAGTATGGTGTCTCGGGGTCATCGAATAAGTCTGTATGATATGCGCGCTCTTCCTTAGTGGGTAACCTATTGAAGTAGTCCTCATCATCATCCACTTCTTCAATCTCACTTGTCCTAACTTCCTTATCAACCTCGACTTTCTTAACCTCATCCATAGGTTCACTATTATCATCATTCCTATCAATCGGTTTGATAGTGACAATGTTGACGAAGTGGACATGTTTGGATGAAGAGGGGTCTTTTACTTGGGGTCCGCTATTTGTGTTCCTAGCGTCCTTATGTGGAGGTGATAGCACTTGGTTATTGAGGGCTTTCAATAAGTTGTCAATTTTATTGGTCATCTCCGTTTGTTGTTGATTGAATTCGGATTCAAACTTAGCTATCCGAGCTTCTTGAGATGCCATAAATTGGGACATCAATCCTTCAAAGTTATTGGTACTACCATAATTGTTGGAAGGATTGTTATTGAAAGTACGGTTCGAGTTGGAACCGCTTGATTGGAAACGATTAGGTGGGTTGGAAGAACTGGTTTGTTGTGCGTTTTGGTTTTGTTTCCACCTAAGGTTCGGGTGATTTTTCCATGAGGGGTTATATGAATCACCGTAGGGGTTTGGCTCGGGTTTGAAAGTGTACCACTTGTCTCCCGCTCCGTCGGTACGCGAGGATGCGTAGTCCGCAAAAGCTTGTTCGGGGAGTTCCATGCAATCACGAGTGTCGTGGGGACCACTACATAATTCACACGAAGAAGTGATTTTGTTCACTTGGCTTGAAGGTTTGGGAGCCTCGTAGGATTTCATAAGAAACTTGACTTGGTCTTCAAGTTCTATGATCCTACGGTCGGAAGTGCTTGAATTGTTCGAAGGCAAAGATATTGCCTTGACCGTTTTATTCAAATCACGGGGATCACTCCAACTTTCGTTGTCATAAAGAGCAAGATCTTCTAGGAGAGACCATGATTCTTCCGCACTTAGATCACGTAGCTTACCACCGGCCGATTGGTCAATGGTTTGCCTCGTGGAGGGATTGATATGGTCATAGAAGATTTGGACTTGGAGCCAAAGTTCTATGCCATGGTGAGGGACTTTTTGGAGTAAGTCCTTGAATCGAGTCCATGCCTTGTAGAGGGTTTCGCCTTGACGTTGTTGGAACATCAAGATATCATTCCTTAGCTTGGTAGTTCTTCCCGGTGGGAAAAACTGAGCAAGGAAACGAGTGGTAAGATCATCCCAAGAGGTGATGGATCCTGCGGGTAGACGCTCTAGCCATTGACTAGCTTGGTCCCGCAGAGAGAATTGAAAGAGACGCAGTCGGGTCGTCTCTCGAGTGGCAACATCAAGGTCTATGGAATCAACAATTTTGAGAAAGTCCTTGAGATGTTGATTAGGATCTTCGGAACGAAGTCCATGGAATGCGCATCCGCTTTGCACCAACCGGATGGTGTCGGATCGCAAGGGAGTGACATTGGCTCCTTGAGTGAGCTCAATGGTGTTTCGATAGCCATGGTGGCTAGGACGGGAGTAGTCTCCTAAGGTA
This sequence comes from Artemisia tridentata subsp. tridentata, assembly GCA_021014915.2. Classification (NCBI taxonomy): domain Eukaryota; kingdom Viridiplantae; phylum Streptophyta; class Magnoliopsida; order Asterales; family Asteraceae; genus Artemisia; species Artemisia tridentata. The sequence continues at coordinate 335,752,813 of CP139504.1, forward strand.
CGGGCTCTAGGAGGTTGTAGTGGTTGGTTGTTGGGATCAAGGATATTACCATCTTCCATGATGTCGAATGGTAATGGTTACGAACAAAGAAACGAAGAAAAAAGATAGACTAAAGAAAACCTAGAAAAATAAAATAAAAATCTCACTAGAAAGGAATCTAGTGAGTAGACCTATAAAAATAAAAATTCAACCTAAACAATAACTATTCCCCGGCAACGGCGCCAAAAACTTGATGCGTGGTTTTGCAACCTTACAACAGGTTTTACCTCTCGAGGGATCTCAAGAGGCTTGCAACCCCACCAGGCAGTGTACCTGACCGATGTAGTATAGTGTAGTGGTAAGTACGGGGGATTGATCGTTCTCCACAGGGAATAGTGTTCGTTAGGTATGAAAAACTACTTTAGTAGGTCTAAGGGTGAGGGAAGATTCTTTTTGTATTTTTATATTTTTTTTATGAAAGCAAGTAAAATCTCGGGTTTGAAGGAGTGGGCGGAATTAGTTGCTAGTCAACTAACCCAAATTACTACAAATGCAAATAAAATAAAATAACTGAAAATGAAAAGGTTGTGAAACTTATGTGGAGAGAAATGTGTTTACTTAGATTTCTTTACTCCCTAACTATCTTTTACCGGTTGATTAGTGCGCATTAATTGCGTGAATGACGGGTGTATTCCTTAATACCAATCGTGGGGTGGCGTACATACTTCCCCAACTCTACAAGCTCCTACTTCACTCCTATGTCGAGCCGGCTAGGAAGCTCCTAACATGGGATCACTAGAATTCGCTCATGCATTAAATACAACCATAAAAACCTTAGTACGCATTGGTTCATGTTTCTTAAGACGTTCAAGCAAGTTACCGAATAGGAGGTTAGCCAGTTTTCTTAAGCCTAACATAGATAAACAATCATCCAATACAACTAATAACACACTAATAACCAATAATCAATAGCTAGGTTTCATTAGATCTAAGCAAACACAAGATAAATCTAGCCTAGTATGTTAATCAAAAGACAAGAACGAGATATAATCAAACAACACATAGAAATATTGAATGATTAAACGATTACTTATCTTCAATTAAACATGGGAGATCCAAGGGTATGAAAACCCTTAAAAATGGCAGAAATTCGTCTTAGGGTTTCTCCTCCAAAGTTACACACAATAATTTCCACCCTCATGACAAAAAATTGAAAAACTATATATAAAGTTTAAGGGCTGACGGCGTCACGTTATAGGACTTGACGCCGTCACCTCGCCGCTTTTAGGGTTCCCGGATGGCCTTCCTGACGCCGTCCCTCTTTAGTACTCCAAAATCCGCTCTGGCCTATCAAGGGGTGACGCCGTCAGAATTGAGCTTGACGCCGTCCCTCTTTAAGTTAAACCGTGATGGCCTTGATCACTTCAAAGGGTGACGCCGTCAGATTTTTCATGCAAAATTCTCTGGCTTATCATGAGTAATTTTCATATCCATCTTTTTTTTGCCAAGACGTGACGCCGTCTGGGCCAATCCCTGACGCCGTCAAAGGTACTTTCCAGCATAATTTTGAGACTTTGCCGTTTTCTTCACTTTTATGCTCCAAAAACGTCCAAAATGCTCCCTTTTCCAGATTTCTTCTCAAAAGTACCTAAAATGTCAAAAGGAACGATTTAGGGCAATATTTGATCAAATAAATACGATTTAGGGCTTAAATGACCCCCTAAAAGCGGTACACTTTTCGCTTCATCACATGGCTAGCTATCATTTTCATATAAACAACTTGTAAAAATAATCACGTCTCGACCCTTAAAAATGGTCAAAGTGAAACGCAGAAACTGGTTTTGAAACAAACTCAAAACAGCGACATGGGCTTTTAAGCCCATTAAGTTGATATTAAGCGAATGGAATAAGCTAGCTTATCTAGGCTTTTTGATATTAAAATAGAACATGAAAAATGAGAATTTTGATGAGCTCAACTCGTCTCAAGGCGTACGGTTTTAAAAACGTTAACGGGCTTTAAAAGTGGCTCGTTAAAAGTCCATTAGACAAAAATTAAGCTACTGACCATATAAGCTGTTGAAATAAGCTTAATTAAATTTAAATAAGCCTCAAAAATTTTCATATAAATTTTCCTCATAATTTTTGTACATTTGGACTAAAAATGCAAATCAAATTCACTTAGAGGGACCAAAACTGCTAAACATGTAAAACATGGATTGAAAATGTAAAAATAGAATCCTTAGGGTAGAAATTGATATATTATCATATTCCAAGCTCAGAATGCTATATTGGACAAGTAGTGGACTATAAATGTAAATTATATTTAACTAAGGACTAACGGTGCAACGCTAACGCCATTAGGGTAAAAAGAGTAAAAACTGGAAAAGGACAAGGACCAGCATATTATATTTGACATTCTTAATTCTATTTTTCATTTTATGATTTCCCTTCACGTCACGTGCATTTTGTATATATTTCATTTATTTATTTATAACTTTACGTTAATTATATATATATAACGAGATTTTAAACGATTTAACTATATGTTTCGAGGAAATGATATTTTGTAATATTTGACATAAAATCAAAATAATATTATACGTAATATTATTTTTGAACTTTAAGCATTTTAAGCATATCACATTCTCACTCTAACGATCGAATCGTTAATCGTTCTAGATATCACATCCATCTTTCATTTTCGGTCAAATTCTTAGATTCCTTTATATTCAGGTCTCGTGGTGAAGACGTTTCCGTAGTCTCATCTGTAATCTTACTTAATTTCGTAATTTCACCTTGCCAGATACGCTTAAGGTGAGTCATAGCCCATATTCTTTTAATACTTGTTTTAACTCTTTGGGGGAGATGAATGCTATAAACTGATTTCAAGTACTTTTCAGAATGCTATACCTGATTTATATTACCTAAGTTACTATTACTTTTGCCATTAGTAAAAGTCCCTCATATCATGAACCATTAATCACTTGCGAGTGAACGCGAAAATAGCGAATAGATTTATTGGCAGCTGACGCCCCATTTGTGTTAGCTGGTTAAGCAACCAAATGCATTATATTTGGGAATTCAAAATAGGAAGAGGGAAAATCTCCTATAGAGGGCCATAACTCATGCCATTGATTTGGATTGTTCTTGCCGTTGGTGCGGTACATTTTTAACGTTTGCGTATCATGAGACTTAGGACAATATATATACATGATTACATAAATACATGAATACGATATTACTTTTTCAAATGATTATATTTCCAACACAATCTTACTTGTGTTTCAAACTGATTACAAATTACAGACTCTATGAACTCTGTTGGGAATTATATTTTCATAGATTTAATGGTACAAAAGAAGAAGAATGAAACATGAAGAAATACTGAAATGATAAGCAAAATACGCTGAGTAGATACTGCTGCTGGTACAAAACATATTCTGTAAACAGATCTGTTCCTGCCTGTAGTGTATCTGTTCCTGCTGGTCTGTTCCTGCCGATAGTACAACTGTTCCTGCTGGTAGTAACCGTTCCTGCCGATAGTGTATCCGTTCCTGCCGGTAGTGCAAATGAAGCTGCTGCTGATCAGTGAGTCATCCTGCTGCTGGATGGATAAGATTGAAGAAGATATTATTTATATGAGTCATTCATATAATGAAAATAATATCTAGATATTTGATCAAGCAAAAAGATGACAAGGCTTATCAATTTGTAAATGATCTCCTTTAACCTATAAAAGGGAGATCATACCCTTAGATAAAAAGTGTGATTTTAGTTGTGTTAATCACCAAAATGTTTTATGTAGTGTTTTAGTATGCTTAGAATTTAAACACCAAAGGGTGTCAATATGTAAAACATCAAATGAGTGTGTGTGAGGAACATTAGACATGGGGTCTAATGTTGTTAGGTTTGTTTAGCCTCAAGGATCTTCGATCCCTCTTAGAGTGTAACCTTGCGATAATTGATCAAGTAGCATTGGGGCTTAAATTGAATAACAAACGGTGAAATTGCAAAAACCTTGTTGTGATAGTATTGTTTCTTTCATAGAATATTCCGTCAATATTATCATCGTGCTTGTAGTAGCCAATATCCTAAATCAAGGTCTAACAGCCTTGAGCCCATAAACGATCACGTAACTTGTTTTAGTAGATGCAAGCAGGTATAAAACAAGTTTCCATAATTGGTATCAGAGTGGGGGGCTCTGGATCTAGGAAAATAAAAGGTTTTAGCTAAAGAAAGAAGAAAAATTTGTTTTTGCTTAATTTTTCGCAACTTTTTGCTGAGCAGTTTTGCAAAGGCTATAACTCCTTCGTTAACCGTTGGATCGGGCTGAAATTTTTGTTGAAGGTTCTTGGTATATCAAGGTAGATTCTCAGCGGAGGGATCTTCAATCTGAGCCTTAGGTTGCAAGATATGCATCGTTGAAAACTGCTGCAGAAATAGTTGAGGTATGGTCGAATTTTTTCTTTCAAGGTTCACACACAAAGGGGAAGAATCACACACAGAAGAGAGTTGGTTATTAAAAGATAAAAAGGCTTGTTTATCAATTTATTATTGGTGAAAAATGTCATTTGTTGCTTATTTGAAGTTGAGGTTGAATTTTTCAAAATTGTGTTTTATCATATCTTTGGCAGAAAAGATAAACTTGTTTGTGCTGCAATTTTATATGACTACGAATTGACAAACACTTAAAGGAGTAACATTGTAGTGCTCAGTGTCTCATAGAAGATGAGTTTATTGTCAAGAGATTGAGGTCTCTCTATACATGGGTATACGTTCGAAGTCAGTTTTAGTTCAAGATATAGGACACAAGGATGGTTTATTCAGCTTCATCAACAAGTTGGTAATGGTTGGTTTTTCTTCATCAGTCATAAAAGCCTACAGAAATGGAGATTCGAATGGTTAACATATGAGTTTCAGGGGAAGCTTAAATGTTCAGATGTATAACCATTTATATGTGCATCACCACAGGGAAAGTTATTGATTCTTATTATTATTGACTAGTATTGCTACTGATAGTTTAAATTTTTGATGTCTCAAGTTCATTTTTAGTGCGGAAAGCTTAATGGAGGGTAATTTGAGATATTAGAAGGATAGATTGGATTTGTAATATTAGTTCATAGTTGTAAAGATCATATTTGTAATATTCTCTATTTGTTGATAACAAAAAGGGGAAGAGATGTGGTGGATAGCATAGATTAAGGGGAAGACAGTATGATTTCATTCATGGTGAGATTTAATTATCTCAATTTCTCTACTTCGTCTAGGAAAATTCGTACAAGAACGTATTTGTTTTGTAATCATCAAATAGGGGAAGATTGTTGGGAATTATATTTTCATAGATTTGATGGTACAAAACAAGAAGAATGAAACATGAAGAAATACTGAAATGATAAGCAAAATACGCTGAGTAGATACTGCTGCTGGTACAAAACATATTCTGTAAATAGATCTGTTCCTGCCTGTAGTGTATCTGTTCCTGCTGGTCTGTTCCTGCCGATAGTACAACTGTTCCTGCTGGTAGTAACCGTTCCTGCCGATAGTGTATCCGTTCCTGCCGGTAGTGCAAATGAAGCTGCTGCTGATCAGTGAGTCATCCTGCTGCTGGATGGATAAGATTGAAGAAGATATTATTTATATGAGTCATTCATATAATGAAAATAATATCTAGATATTTGATCAAGCAAAAAGATGACAAGGCTTATCAATTTGTAAATGATCTCCTTTAACCTATAAAAGGGAGATCATACCCTTAGATAAAAAGTGTGATTTTAGTTGTGTTAATCACCAAAATGTTTTATGTAGTGTTTTAGTATGCTTAGAATTTAAACACCAAAGGGTGTCAATATGTAAAACATCAAATGAGTGTGTGTGAGGAACATTAGACATGGGGTCTAATGTTGTTAGGTTTGTTTAGCCTCAAGGATCTTCGATCCCTGTTAGAGTGTAACCGTGCGATAATTGATCAAGTAGCATTGGGGCTTAAATTGAATAACACACGGTGAAATTGCAAAAACCTTGTTGTGATAGTATTGTTTCTTTCATAGAATATTCCGTCAATATTATCATCGTGCTTGTAGTAGCCAATATCCTAAATCAAGGTCTAACAGCCTTGAGCCCATAAACGATCACGTAACTTGTTTTAGTAGATGCAAGCAGGTATAAAACAAGTTTCCATAATTGGTATCAGAGTGGGGGGCTCTGGATCTAGGAAAATAAAAGGTTTTAGCTAAAGAAAGAAGAAAAATTTGTTTTTGCTTAATTTTTCGCAACTTTTTGCTGAGCAGTTTTGCAAAGGCTATAACTCCTTCGTTAACCGTTGGATCGGGCTGAAATTTTTGTTGAAGGTTCTTGGTATATCAAGGTAGATTCTCAGCGGAGGGATCTTCAATCTGAGCCTTAGGTTGCAAGATATGCATCGTTGAAAACTGCTGCAGAAACAGTTGAGGTATGGTCGAATTTTTTCTTTCAAGGTTCACACACAAAGGGGAAGAATCACACACAGAAGAGAGTTGGTTATTAAAAGATAAAAAGGCTTGTTTATCAATTTATTATTGGTGAAAAATGTCATTTGTTGCTTATTTGAAGTTGAGGTTGAATTTTTCAAAATTGTGTTTTATCATATCTTTGGCAGAAAAGATAAACTTGTTTGTGCTGCAATTTTATATGACTACGAATTGACAAACACTTAAAGGAGTAATATTGTAGTGCTCAGTGTCTCATAGAAGATGAGTTTTTGTCAAGAGATTGAGGTCTCTCTATACATGGGTATACGTTCGAAGTCAGTTTTAGTTCAAGATATAGGACACAAGGATGGTTTATTCAGCTTCATCAACAAGTTGGTAATGGTTGGTTTTTCTTCATCAGTCATAAAAGCCTACAGAAATGGAGATTCGAATGGTTAACATATGAGTTTCAGGGGAAGCTTAAATGTTCAGATGTATAACCATTTATATGTGCATCACCACAGGGAAAGTTATTGATTCTTATTATTATTGACTAGTATTGCTACTGATAGTTTAAAATTTTGATGTCTCAAGTTCATTTTTAGTGCGGAAAGCTTAATGGAGGGTAATTTGAGATATTAGAAGGATAGATTGGATTTGTAATATTAGTTCATAGTTGTAAAGATCATATTTGTAATATTCTCTATTTGTTGATAACAAAAAGGGGAAGAGATGTGGTGGATAGCATAGATTAAGGGGAAGACAGTATGATTTCATTCATGGTGAGATTTAATTATCTCAATTTATCTACTTCGTCTAGGAAAATTCGTACAAGAACGTATTTGTTTTGTAATCATCAAATAGGGGAAGATTGTTGGGAATTATATTTTCATAGATTTGATGGTACAAAACAAGAAGAATGAAACATGAAGAAATACTGAAATGATAAGCAAAATACGCTGAGTAGATACTGCTGCTGGTACAAAACATATTCTGTAAACAGATCTGTTCCTGCCTGTAGTGTATCTGTTCCTGCTGGTCTGTTCCTGCCGATAGTACAACTGTTCCTGCTGGTAGTAACCGTTCCTGCCGATAGTGTATCCGTTCCTGCCGGTAGTGCAAATGAAGCTGCTGCTGATCAGTGAGTCATCCTGCTGCTGGATGGATAAGATTGAAGAAGATATTATTTATATGAGTCATTCATATAATGAAAATAATATCTAGATATTTGATCAAGCAAAAAGATGACAAGGCTTATCAATTTGTAAATGATCTCCTTTAACCTATAAAAGGGAGATCATACCCTTAGATAAAAAGTGTGATTTTAGTTGTGTTAATCACCAAAATGTTTTATGTAGTGTTTTAGTATGCTTAGAATTTAAACACCAAAGGGTGTCAATATGTAAAACATCAAATGAGTGTGTGTGAGGAACATTAGACATGGGGTCTAATGTTGTTAGGTTAGTTTAGCCTCGAGGATTTTCGATCCCTGTTAGAGTGTAACCGTGTTATAATTGATCAAGTAGCATCGGGGCTTAAATTGAATAACGTGAAATTGCAAAAACCTTGTTGTGATACTATTGTTTCTTTCATAGAATATTCCGTTAATATTATCATCGTGCTTGTAATAGCCAATATCCTAGATCAAGGTCTAACAGCCTTGAGCCCATAAATGATCATGTAACTTGTTTTAGTAGATGCAAGCAGGTATAAAACAAGTTTCTACAAACTCACCAACCTTTGTGTTGACGTTTTAAGCATGTTTATCTCACGTAATTAACGGAGCAGGACAAGACACGGAGAGGGCATTTTAACTCTGATAAACTACATGGTGTAAAAATCGAATATGTCATTCTTTTCAAATGATTATATCCTTTCATGGGATTTCATTATACTGATATTTTACTTTTGAAAAAAAGTATTATTTGAATGATAAATAACTTTCAAAACGTCTCTTTTGAGCCGTTTTCTATGATTATGACTCGATCCTCACCGTAATACCCCAATTACTCTTCCGCTGTTATCTCATAATTTAGGGGGTGTTACAGTACATTAGTCATGTATGTAAATTTCAAAAATCAAAGGGGAATGTTTTATTACTTACCACTGTTTCCAATACCTTTTCCGAAGTTACAAGCCCATTAGACTTCTTCTAAATTCTCGCATCTTTATCACGTACACCAACACTTGACTGAGTTCCGTCCACCTCATAAGTGCTGCTATCTATATTATTAATGGTCATTGTAGTCACCTTCAATATAAATTAAGAAATACATTGACTCGTCAGGTTATGTTCAGTGCCTGATATCATTAACATCAGTGGTGTTAGCATTAGAAAATGAAATTGTTAACAACATAAAAAATGGCTTACATCTGAGGCTACTGGCAATTAAGATGACAATTTGAACTGCACCCCTTGTGCAGTCAACTAATTCATCAGTTGACTAAGCATTCCCTTTGTTTCTGTCATCTCATTGGACAATTTCTTGAACAATACATCTTTTTCTGTCATCTCGGTGGACAATTTCTTGACCAATACATCTTTTTGTTGACGCTCACGTCTCTCATTATCAAGTTGAGTTTGAAGTAACTCAATTCTTTCATCAGTTGCTTGTCTGCTTCGAGGAAGATCAAAATACCTCTTGTATGTAACTCCACTTCCCACTCCTCTTGCATAACCTCCCTTTTTCTTACCAAACACAACTATCATGGCATTAGTGCCATCATCAAGATTCAAGGTTCCTTCCTTGATCTTGTCATCAGCTTCTTTCTGCCCAAAAAATATGGGAAATGTTGGGATTAAAAATCTTCTTGATGCTGTTAGAGTAACTGCTGCTCATATTTATGTTAATGCTGCTCAGCTAGAGTTAGTGCTGCTCATGAACTTTAATGAAAACTATGCCAAATGTTTACTACTGCTAGTACACAGTTAATGCTGCTAGTACACAGTTAATACTGTTGGTATACAAGTTACTACTGCTAGTACACAGTTAATGTTGCTGGTATATAAGCATAATAATAGAATTTGCAGTCAAACTTACAAGTTTATCTCCCACTGATCTAATCTCATCATCTGGATATTCTCCGTCTTTGTTTACCCTTCATTTCAACCACATTATACCATGCGGGGGTTCTTCCTCTACTTCAATTTCTTTATTTTCGATCTAATAAACATCAAATGCATACACATGTAAAGTTAAACCAAGATAAACGAAAATATGAGGATGCATACACATGTAAAGTTAAACCAAGATAATCGAAAATATGAGGGTATTAAATGCAAATGTGCAAATCGAGCAATGTAAACAGATTCTTTTCTTAAACTCGTCTCTCAATTTGTAAAATAAAAATTATGTAATCTTACCATTTTCTCTTTCACATAAATATATCCATCTCGTCCCATTTTATGTTGATAAATATTTTTCAAACGCGCCATTTTAGCTTTATCTGATTTCTCCTAAAAACACATAATCATAAGGCTTTTAGATGCGGTAATGCTGCAAACTCAAAATTATGAAATGACATATAGAATTAAATAAAGATGACTAATTAAAATCTTGTATGCATCGGTGGTCGTGTAGTTTACAAACTCGACCCATTCTTCTGATTTCACGATTGCACTATACTCTGTCGGGAGTTCATTGAGTTTCGAAGGTGTATTTAGGTTGGGCAATATGTATTTTTCGCTGAGTTTCATTCTGAAATTCCTTAGCAGTAGACCAAGACGATGCATTACCGACTTTCTGACTATCAAGTCAACATCAAAATATCGCTGCAAATATTAACACAATGTTGTTAATTAGTTTCACATAATGTAAGTGCATAGATAAACTTATATAGTACTGGCTTAAAAAATAGTATATATGTACTGTGATTTCATCCCATATTTTATTTCATCCCATAGTTTATCTCTTGATTCTTTATCCACCTTCTTCCAGGATAGAATCTTCAAACCTATGTGCTCACGAACCAGATCTCCAAAAAACTCAAAAACAGTGCTCTTTGTAACCCTGATACCTTATTCAACGCATCGAAGGTTACCTTGATCTTTATTCCACCAGGTTTGCCATATTCCATGAGAAACTTACATAGCCTGGTTATGCCCCTCTTAACTAGTTTTCGATCTGAATGGTTGGTTCTAGGCGCATCTTCATCATCAGAATACTTCTCGGATTCATATTCTAAGTTATCATCATTTTCATTATCATAATTAACTAAAAGATCATGATCATCGGCTTTAATTTCCATGACTCTTGAGCAACAATGTGTAAAAGAAAATGATTATGGCTTGGAGAGTAATGGTGATAGAAGATTTAATTTTTCTGTTTTGGTTGCAGTCTTTTTTTAGGAGAGAAAACAGGGTTTATGATGAATATTAGGGCTCTTATTTTTGGTAACTGCTATGCATTTAATTAGGTGATTTAAAAAATTTTGGATAAAATTTTTGGCTCCAAATTCTTTTAAATTAACAATTTAATTATTTAAAAAAATTTCATTTAAGAAAAACTGCAATTTGGCTACAGAACTGCATTTTTTTTCTCCAAAGGTATACAACTTTAGCCACAAACACATAACAACTTTAGTATACCTTGTATGAAATGATTTTGAATTTGGACCTATCTGACTTTGCCTTTGAACCTATTAAAGCATAAACTTGAATACATTAAAAATTCACACAGCTTTAGATTCAACAATAAACTTCAAGTTTACACAGATCATGGACACAAATGCAGCGCATTTCAAAATCTGAGAGGATCTCAACACACACCTTATGTTAGAGATACTTTGAAGTAATACTAACTAGCACGCGGAATTTACTAGTCAATACTTAGAAGAATATTTTTTGAGTGATGGAATAGTAATGTATGTGTATGAACAATGAAGACATTGATTAGCACCAAAAGATTCAATATTATTGATAATAATACGAGTGATCTTAATTTATCACTAGGTTTTACAACCTTGAATCTCTTAACAAAATGATCTTACTTCGATGATCTATGTAAAACCTAACCTAGGACCTCCTTTTATAGCACAAGGAGTCCTGTACAAGTAAACTATAATATTCGTATCTATCTATAACTAGAAGATATTCACTAAATCTTTTCTATACTTATCACATTACACGTATTCAGAACATAAGCAGTACAAAGTGTTTGTACTGGCAGTACTAACTGACTTAGTACTGTTAGTGTAAACTTGCATCAGTTGAAACTCTAAGCCTGACAGTACTAACTGTTGGTTTAATTCCCAACAATCCTCCCCTAAACTTATGATTTCTCTGCAAATCACTAAGTTTCTTAATTAAACTTCAACTCTGTAGATGATGGGGGGATTCTTCCAAACACTACCAAGTCAATCTTTTAGTCTGGGCTTTTCTTTGTTCTGCAAGATCAAACATCTTTCAAACCAATTCATCTGCCATTTTTGAATCAACTTCAACTTCAAGTCTTGAACATACCAAAGTTACTAACACTGCTATTCTGAGTGGATAGTCTTTCTCTACCAACATGTATATCTCCAATCCATCTTCAGTAGAAATCCTATGAACACCACATGAATCAAATAATCTCTAAGAAACATCTTTAATTTGAGCTTGAAACCTCCAGATTGCTTCTCTTCCTTCTGGTTCATATAACCTCTTCAACTGAACCCACAATTCCTTATCTTTATCTTCAAAAGGATCTGAGGGCTGAAACCTTTCTTTCACTAAAGTCCATAACTTATTTAGGTCTTCTCTGTCAAACCCTCTAAGCATGTCTTCAAATAACTTGTACACCTCAGTTTTTCCTCCTACCATCTTTCATCCCTTCATCCTTCCATCTGTGAGTACCTACCAATCTATGATAGGATGTTTTGCTTGGAGTGGTCTGATGTTTGTAGATTCAGGAACTACTACAATCATTTTCTTGAGCTGTTCATGTGTTAAACCCTCTTCTGCAATCTTTTGCTTCTTTGAAGTTTCTGATTCTAACAACTTTGGTCCACTTTTCTCTCCTTTATTGTACTCAGTCTCAATTATGAACTCTTTTGGAACTGGCTTATGAATTCTTGCATAAGCTTCAAAATAAGCCTTTTCTATCTCAGCATCTGACATTCCTTTAAAGTAGCTTTGCTTCCAATAAGCTTGATTCTTCAAGTAGCTTTTCATGAAACTTATCTGCTCTCTTTTAGAAGGCATCTTCTTCTTCTTCTTCTTCTTCTTCTTCTTCTTCTTCTTCTTAATATTTTCAATCAACTCCTTCAATGCTTCATCTTCTTGCTTTGAGTTAATAAAGTCAGCAAGCAAAGCTGACCTTTCTTCAACTGTTAGACTTTCATCTAAAATAATTTGTGCAGCCTTTGCCTTCACTATTGGATCAGAATCAATCAATTGTTGTATTTGCTCTTCATGTGCTTGTTGAGCAATAGCAGCATCAGAAGCAATTCTTTCTTTTTCCAACTTCTGAGCTTCCAAGAAACTCGCAACTTCATCTTCATGAACCTTTCTTTCCAATTCTTTATCAAAATGTATCTGAGCTTGTGTTCTTGGCTTGACTTTCTTTTTGTTTTGGCTCATTTTCAATAAAAATACCTTTACCCTTATCTTGAGCAGTTTGTACTGCTACCTCAGCAGTTTGTACTGCTACCTCTAATCCAGCAGTACCTTTTTGTGAACTTGTAGCAGTATCACCTTTTTGTGAACTTGTAGCAGTATCATAAACATCTTCATCAAGATCAACCAATTCAGTTCCTTCTTCAAGATCCACAGGCTCTGTAGCTTGATCTTTATCAACATCATCACCATTTCCACCACCAGTACCCTCTTGTTCATCAAAATCTATTTGCCTCCCCTGAGTTTCTGACCCTATTTTCCTCTGAGTATCTTTCCTCCCATGTTTGGGAGAATCATCATCATCATCATCTGAGTCAGAATTTGAAGAAAGCACCATCTTTAATCTTTTACCCTTGGACCTCTTGACTTGAGCTTCCAATTTCTTCACTCTTAAGATCAACTTAGTGTACACCAGGGCAAAATTCCTCTTGTGACTTGTTAGCTCTTCCTCCAGGGATACCACTTTTTCAGACAATGTTGTACACAATTCCATCAATTCATTTAGTTTAGAACTGCCCTCATCACTTCTAGCTGTGTTACCTACTAGGAGAGGTGAATCATGGGGCATAGATTCAGTTTCTGCCCTAGTTGGACTAGGAAGTACTCCTGAACCACCCATATGTTCCATTTGGCTTGGGGTTACATCACCTGTGGCAAGTCTGTGAGGACTTGGCACATTAGATGTTGCCATGGTAGGGGTCTTAATGATGTTTACACTGCCCTGCCCAGCTACTAAGCCTGACGCAGTAGTGTAAGCCCCATCCATACTATCAAAATTGATAGCCTCATCTGCTTCAATTGGTTGAGGAGGAGAACTTGGCTGAGGGACCATAGTTTCCTGTCTGATTCTTCTCCTATAGGTGTTGGTGACAGGGGGTGTATGAGTAACATCTGGAACCACAATGGGTGTGTGTTGGGGCTCAGTTGGGATTACTGACCCTTCACCCTGAAAAACTTGTATTCTTTCCAACATTTCAAGAAAAAGAGGTATTACTACCCCATTGAAAAGTCTACTTGCCATTGCCATATTTTGAAAAATCTTTTGTTGCAGGCAAGGTGTTGGAAAGGTTTGCTTATGTTTCTTTAACTGATTCTTTTTCTTGTTCAAAAATGCTTGCACAAACCTTGGATACATCAAAAACTTGGTTTTACTTTTCAGATTGTTTACCATACTCTCAAATATGAATTTAGAAAAGTTAAAAACTCTATTTGTTGATAAACAGATGAGAGCAATAGCAATATTGCTACTGAATTGCTCCCATAATGTTCTTTTTGGACTTAAACAATGTAAGAGAGTATGGATGAAAAACCTCCATTGTGGGGAGAAACATCCTTTTTGAAAAGTCATTTTATGATTGGGTGTGTCATACCCCATTTTAGCAATTTATTGCCAAATTTTAGTGTTTGGCAAACCATTGATACCATGTGAATCTTCTAATTTAAGATGTCTCCTAACAGAATTTTCAGTAACAATGAATTGATTACCATCCACATTAGCATGTATTTGTATGTCTCTATTTTCGCTAGTTGTGACAGTTACAGTCTGCCAAAACTCTGTGATTTGAGAGACATAAAGAGTAGGGTTAATTGTAAGAGCATACCTTATGTGAGTTGTGTTCAAGAAGTCCACAATCTCATGAAAAATAGGTCCATCACCCTACTCTGTTTTCTCCAAGAAAGCCACCTGATTGTGTATCTTGACAAATTCCAAATTAGCCATGATAAATTATGCAAGTTATACAAGAAAACTGATCGTTTGTGGCTTAATTGAAGGTGTGAACAGCCAATTTGGGTTTTTATAGAGATACTGTTAGTGTTTGAGAATATTGCGTAAAGGATAAGAATTATCTTTAGAAAGTATAGGAGTAAATATTTAGAAAGAAGATAATTATCCTAAAACAGACCCTATATATATGGTAATAAACGGTTTTTACCCAACGGCTAGATTAAAAGGTAGTTACTGACACAACAGTTCCAACGGCTAGTTCAGTAGTACAAAATTTTCACTACCAGTACCAACTTTGCACTACCAGTACTAATTTTTAAGAAAAATTTTAAGGAGCAGTATAAACTCAATATGGGTTTAAAAACAATACTGCCCATGCATGGTTTTTAGCAAACTATCAGCTATCAACGGATTTGATGTGTCTTTACCAATAGTCGTTTGCTATGGACTAGCCAACTCTTTGCTGTGAAGTATGGTGAGTTGGTAACCATATAGTTTTTGGTAAACTATCAACCATAAACGGATTTGGGAAGTCTTTACCAGAAACCGTTTGCTCTGGGTTAGTTGGTTCTTGATGTGGGTTAGACATGGTGAACCAATTGCCATTTATTGTGTGCAAAGATTACACACTTCAAACTCTAAAGCACCATACAGTCCAAAGCATAAATCACTTGTAACTCCTTTGTACTTAACATCCATACCTGCAATTGTTAGTCCAAAACCAAGATAACAAAGTGCAAAGCACTTGTGTCATAACATTATAAGCATATGACTAACAGTGCTAACAAAATAAGGAAATTAATTTCCTTGGGGAACCCAAGCCATCACTGACTTAGGTTTGCCTCTTGTATCAATATAATTAAATCTTTTTAGAAAAGTTGATGCACCATTGGATTGGAGTGGTCTCCAAACCCAACATACTGAGGCATTAATACCATTACCCATCTTTCCCTTAGCAGTATGTTTACCAGTACTAACTACTTGGCTAGCAGTATGAACTGCTGGCTTTGCAGTTGTAACCTTAGGTTTCCAAATTTGTTTCTTTACCACTGCTTTGTTATGAAAGGGCCATTTAGCAGTTGTTGGTGCATATTTGAAAGATGACTTTGCACTTTGAACTGCTGGTCTTGAGTAAACAGGTCTAAAAGGTCTGGCAGTATGAACTGCTGGTTTAGCAGTACTGAGTGATTTTGGTCCAGACTTCAATAGAACTGCTCTGGGTGTCATTCTAGCAAAATTAGAGTGAATTTGAGGTCTTTCTAAGTTCACCCTATGGTTTGAATGCCCAGTTATCCTTTTGTTGCACAAAGCTGCAAGATGGTCAAAAGCTCCACAATTAAAACAAGCTTTCTTGTATAGGACAAAGTCATCGCCTAGTTGGAGAGACTTGAGGTTGTTCCAATTCCTTTGGTTACCTCTGGGCTTGTGTGTGGTTCTATACATTTCACAATATCTTACTGGTTGCCTAACTTGTCTCATATTGGTTTTAGGCCTAACAATATCATTCTTGACCACCTTAGGAACACTTGTTCCTTTTACCTTAACACTATCAGGTTTAACCTTAACCAGATCTTCCTCATCATCATCAGATGTCCAATATTCTATGGTTGGAGCATCTGAATTCCTACCAGAGGACATCTTGTCCTCAGTGAGTGAAGCATCACTTGCACTCTCAAAGGGTTCTCTTACTTCTAAAGGCTTGTTAACTACTACATTTTCTTTTGGTTTAGGACCATATTCTAGCTTAGGTAGTTGAAATTCAGGCAAACCTGTGTGTTCTAGGTCTATACCTAGAGGTGCAGGTATTCCTCTGTGAGGAGGTGGAAAAGACTTATACCCTAGACTTAACTTAGCCTTGTTGATGATTTGACACTCAATTATTTTATTGACACCTTTAGATGCATATTCTAGTGTCTCTACACTTAATTGAATGTTCTCATTAGACTTTTTGATCCTATCCAATTCAGCTCTCAACATACTAATTTCAGCATCTCTAAAAGTTAAATCTCTTTTAAGCACTGCTATGTCATCAGCAAAACTAGACTTATTACTCTTATAGTGAACAATTTTCTCCTCTAAGACAGCTAAACCTCTCTTATGATTTGCCAAATTATAACTAGTCTTGTTCAGCTCTATTCTTTGTTCATCATATTGTTTCCTAATATTTTCTAGTTCATTTAATGCAACACATGTTTTAGAACACTTTGTAATTTGTACCTCAGAATCAAAGAAAGCCATGAGTGCTATCTCAGTAGGTGCTGCTTCCTCTTCTTCCATAAAGCTCCAATCAAATCATAAGCCATCAATGTCCACCATAGCCTTTGAGCTTGAGTCTGTAATCTCCACAGTCTTGGTCTTGCCTTCATAGCTCTTGTTCCTACTATCATGTTGTCTTGGCCTCCTTCATTCCCTTGAGAAGTACCCCATCTTATGGCAATCATAGCATTCTATCTTTGACTTATCATAATCAGCAGTATCATTGCTGTTTATGGTAATCTTCTTCCCTGTCCTCTGATGAAATTTCCTATCTCTCATCCTAAGAAGAGAAATTTTCCATTTGATATCCATTTCCTCTAGATCATCACCATTGATTTCTTGGAGATCTTTATATGTCAACATGGATCCATTATGTTGGGTTGTCAGGAATGCACAGCAAGTTGTCTCATCGATAATGCCTTTAGTACTGCTTGATGTGCTAGCAGTACCAATATCTGTGCTAGCAGTACCAACTGCTGCAGCAACCTTCACTTCTTCAGGACTTGAGTTACTAGGAGATGACACAAATGCCATAGTCCTAGTGCTTGAGCTTGTTCCTGCAGTCTTCTTTACATCTTGCTCCACAATCTTGAAGTTGCTATACAAGTCCATCAAGCTCATAGAATAAATGTCTGGCTTGTTTTTCCAGAAAACAACATGCATAGCCCATTCTGATGGTAAACTTCTCAGGAATTTAGAGTTGAGATCTTCCTGAGGTATATCAATTCCAAGAATAGCAAGTTGGCTTACAAGCTTCTGAAGCATGTTGAACATATGATCCAATGATTCATTGCTAGTTGTTGAGAAGTTCTCAAAATTTTGCTTGAGGAGTGTCTTCTATGTCTTCTTGGTGGCTTCATTCCCACCATACCTAGCAACAATGGCCTCAAATAGTGTCTTGGCACACTTGAACTTGCTGAAGTTCAAGAGTTGATCATTAGGGATAGTCATTAGCAGCATGCTTCTGGCCTTGAGGTCATTCTTCATCTGTATCTTCTCCTCTGCAGTCACTGGCTTTGTCTGCACAGTTGTCTCAACCTTACCATCAACAGTAGATGTAGTGGTTGAGGGCTTGAAAGAATTCCCTTCTTCTATGATTTCCCAGAGTGCATAATCTTGCACCTGGAAGTATTGCTCAATCCTTAACCTCCACATGTCGAATTCATTGGGCTTAAGTATTGGCAACTTTGCCATCACATTAGTTGTAGAAGTCTCCATGTCCATTGCTTCTTCTAAAGTTCAATAGTATCAAACCTGTCTCTGATACCACTTGAGAGGATCTAAACACACACCTTGTGTTAGAGATACTTTGATGTAATACTAACTAGCACGCGAAATTTACTAGTCAATACTTAGAAGAATATTTGTTTGAGTGATGGAATAGTAATGTATGTGTATGAACAATGAAGACAATGATTAACACCAAAAGATTCAATATTATTGATAATAATACGAGTGATCTTAACTTATCACTAGGGTTTACAACCTTGAATCTCTTAACAAAACGATCTTACTTCGACGATCTATGTAAAACCTAACCTAGGACATGCTTTTATAGCACAAGGAGTCCTGTACAAGTAAACTACAATATTCGTATCAATCTATAACTAGAAGATATTCACTAAATCTTTTCTATACTTATCACATTACACGTATTCAGAACATAAGCAGTACAAAGTGTTTGTACTGACAGTACTAACTGACTTAGTACTGTTAGTGTAAACTTGCATAAGTTGAAACTCTAATCCTGACAGTAGTAACTGTTGGTTTAATTCCCAACAAAATCTTATATCATTATCTTAATCGCAAATCATGAACCAAGATCATGAACACAAACTACATATCAAAT
Organism: Artemisia tridentata subsp. tridentata; assembly: GCA_021014915.2. Lineage (NCBI taxonomy): Eukaryota > Viridiplantae > Streptophyta > Magnoliopsida > Asterales > Asteraceae > Artemisia > Artemisia tridentata. Next base: position 335,771,664 of record CP139504.1, read on the forward strand.
CAAGAACTCAAATTTACACATTTACACCAAGATCAAGAATACAAACTGATACCATTTAACAGAAACTGCTACCATTAAATCATAAACCAACATGAAATCAAGAACACAAACTGCTACCATTAAATCAATATGTGCAATCATGAAATCAACAACAGAAACTGCTACCATTAAATCTAACTGTGCAATCATCACATCAAGAACACAAATTGCTACCATTTAACAAACCGAAATACTACCATTAAAGTTATAAAATAGATCCAATTAAACTATTAATTACCAGTTATTGCACCATTAATAATTACATTCATCCAAATGGCAGAACTACTACTACCATATTAAAGTACCAAATACCATGCTTATGAAACACAAAAGCTGTTAATAGAGATCCCAAACCCCTAAACCATCTTCCTCTTGCCTTTCCCATGGCTGCTAGAAGGTGCTCCAAAACCTATAGGTTCTTCTTACATAGCAGTCACATGACAATATCCTGAGTAAATTTCTTTTTGTGAGCCTTTTCAACTGGTATTTGAACTTGCACAGGGAGAGCCAGGATAGGAGCTGGAGATGGGAGTTCCTCTAGAGGTTCAATGGCTTGGATAGGTTCCACTTCCTCAATATAAGTACTTGAATCATCAAATATGTATTCAGAGCTTGATGAATTTTGATGTAAGGAATGTTGCTCTAGATAATACCAAGCAAGGAGGCCAGGAAGGATGTTGGAAGCAGCATCATTTGATTCTGAACTGCTTGTATCTGAAGAAATTGGTATGACATCTACAAATAACAACTGTTAGATCAGTTTTTTTGATTCAAATGTTAAACTATATCACAATCAAAAAACATTTTGATGGTTCACCATTGTAGAAGAATCCATTGTGTTCTCATATTTGGTCCTCTTTTGTGGTATCCCAAACAATGAAGCAATGTTGGACAAACTAGGCTGCATTTCAAGTCTCATTGGTGGCCAACTAGGCTGCAATTGAAGTCTCAATTGGACCTCTCAGTGTACTCACAAACATTGGACCTCTCAGGGTACTCACAAACAGTTCAAAAGCCTGTATTTGTAGTCTCAATGGACATCTCAGTGTACTCTAATAGGTTGCATTTGGACCTCTTTGTGTACTCTCATAGGCTGCATTTGAACTTCTCATGGTACTCACAAAATAGGTTGCATTTGAACTCTCAATGATGCCCAATAACAAACTAGGCCAACTTTTGTAGTCTCATTGGTGGCCAAGAACAAACAAGTCTGCTAGGTACTCATTACTGGCCAATCACAAACTAGGCACATTCCAATGCTCTCATTGATTTAGACCTCTAAGTATACTTACAAACAGGCAACAAAAAATACTCAAACATAAAACACTTAATTAGGTATGAAACAATGGTTCTAGGCACATTACTGGCAACACAAATAAGGTTCTAGGCACATTACTAGGCACATTCCAACTACTTTATAAACATTTGGGTTAAAGACACAAGAGTCATTATGTTTACGAAAATCAGAGTATGGAAAACAAAAAAACAGAGCATACATTAGACATAGCATAACAACCATTATAAAATAAAAAACAACCCCTTTTTACATTATAATCGGTAACAACCCCAAACATCACCATTTATAGATCAAAGGGCTGTTACTAATTATTGTACAATGAATCATCAACTGATATGTGAAGACATTAAAAAACATACCTTTTTTGTTATCTGGATTCATTGTTTGCGTGTGTGCGTTTGCCAGAAGATTGTGTGTTTTGATTAGGGTTTATTGATTATTGTGTGTGTTTATAAATGATCAGGTAAAGGGATTAAATGGGGGATTAATTTCCAGTTGACTTTTGAAGTTGTTGTTGGGTTTGATTATAACTGACGTGGCGAGAGTTGTAAAATAAATAAAAAAAAATGGCTAATAGAGCTGACGTAGCGGTGAAAACCGGCTATAGCCGGTAACTAGGGATTGCAACGGTTCGGGTTCGGGGCGGGTTTTAGTGTACCCGTACCCGCACCCGTTTATAATATCCAAACCCGTACCCGCCCCATATCCCGCCGGATACCCGATTAATATTATCCATCGGTTTTTCGGGTTTCCCCGCAGGTATCGGTTATCCCAAATTGAATATTATATATGGACAAAATTGGCGGTATTAAGATTAAGTCACACTAAAATCTACCGACAAAACAAAATAAAATACTCTAATATATTCTAATTTTTTAAATAATAAAGAAAATGAATATCGTATCAAACGTTTTAACGCAACGTATCACAACATAATGTACTCGGCACGATCTAACAATATAAAGACTTGTCTCAAAATAATATTCACTAAAAAAATCAAATGCGCAAGAGTTTTCAAAAGTTAATCATTCTCAATTCCAAAAATAATCTCGTTTTATCCTTTTAAAAGGGTTTGGTATCATCATTCGTGTAACGGTAGAGAACACGAACTCACAAGTACTCACGCCAAAAAAATGAATAACCGAATAGTTGAGAAGAGTATTGACGAGAACTCGAGTCGAGATGAGATGACGAAAAGAAGTCAAAGATATAAATAACAACAAACATTTCAAATAAGATGAGTTGATTGGTAATCGTCGGTATTTTCCCATAATCCCATTTATTAGTACAAGGTATACTCGTTTTATGATTTAAAACAAGTTTGGACTTACGACAAAAATAATCTTTGAAAATAACAAAATTTTGCCATGACTCTTTCATTTATTGAACGTTTCCAAGTCAAAAGACTTTATTGAAAATCAATTTCCCGAGTAATTTATATAACGAGTATTTATATATATTATTGTTCGTTTATACATTATTTCCATATTTTTCATCCGTTGCAAATTGAATACATTAAATTCATTACGAGTCTAATGTACTATATTCGTTTCGTGTCCAATAGTCCAAAATGTCCAAAGTCCAACAATAGTCCAAGTCAAAGTTTATATTCCAAGTCCGGTGTTGCAAAATCCCAAAGTAATTCGACTACCAATCGATCATCAAGTCAAGCTCATAATACGGTAAAAGTCAAAGGCCTAAACGATTAAGCTAAAAGCTTAATAAGGTATCCGGATGAATTATTGGATCCTTATCGGATTTGTCAACCCAATAAGTCCAATAATTCCTTCGTCTCGCTTATTAATCCAAAGCCAAAACCTACACATCGCGAGTAAACGATAAGTCATAAGGATGGGTCACACGCTAATAAATTCCTCCAACACACTTACCGGGACCTAATTAAGTTCGTCAACCCAATAAGTCCAATAACTATGTCGGTCGGGTCTATTAACGCTAAACCAATCTGTAACTCAAACAATAACAAAACGAATAATCCAATAAATCCAAATATGGTAGTCTATGGGTAACATGTCTCGAATAGTCCAATAGCCCTTGTGTGTTTCGTTTTTATCCCAAATGTCTCACGTACACTTCTAATTTCCTAACTTCGTTATTAACCAGATTTAATAACAAATATCTTTACAACTTTTAATTTAACAATTGTTTTTATTTCTTTCTTTTATTTTGTCAAATTCGAGTCAATATCAAGTCTCGACAAACGAGTTACTATCTCCTTGCGAGTCACGGTCAAACATTTATTCCCACGGGTCAATAATAATGAACCCGATCCCAAATCATTCCAAACATTCCCTCGGTTTTGTTTTGACGAGTCAAACCATAATCAACAAGTCAATTAGTCTCAAAATTCCAAATCAACTACGCTAGTAATATAACAATATCGGTAAGCCAAGGTCGCACCGAGACCATGGGGTCTCGGCTAAAATTTGACGTGGCCTAACATCACAAACAAAATCCAAACCATACCAAACGGACCAAGGTTTATACCAAATCCAAGACAATCAAACTGGACCAAAGTCAATCGAAAACGAAACACAAACCAAATTGGACCAATATTATTCTAGCATCAAACTATCACCAAATTTGACCAAAACTTTGTTGGAAATATTGAGTTTGGAAGTTTATTATTCACAAAGCATGAGATACAACTAGTTGTTGCATCAACTCATTGTACATGGCATACAACATAAGGCACAAGACTATGAAGCGTCTAATGCGACTTGTGGTTGACTTGGTATGTCAAGACTTGGTAAAAGAAAAGTGGAGACTATTTCGTACAACTGCTTCCACTCTTCCTTATCTTTAGGATGAAATTTAATATCTCATCTTAACTGGTTTTTTATTTATTTATTGTCTTTTAACATTTTATTTTTGGCGCCTTTGGTCCCTTTTCCTGCCTAAAGTCTTGTAAACCAATCATCTACCTCTCTATCCTATTTATACCTATCGATTGTATACCAAAGAACACACGCAAACACATATATCCCTTTCAAAGAAAATTTCAACAATGGCAGCAAATGGTAACTTTCAAAATGGTGCAAAAGAGTACGAGTTTGTATTAAACAACTATTTGCTGTTTGACGCAGTGTTTGATGCTTTCGGGGATGAACCCATTGTAGAATATGGGTTGTATAGGCAGGTAGATACGTGGATGAGCACAAGAATTTTGAACTGGCTGCATACAAAAGACTATTACTGGGATGTGGTTTTGCGACTGAATGAGGTGGAGGAGGAGGAATAAGATGAAGAGGAGGATGAGGATCAACAGGATGCAGAGGTGGCTCAAAGTGAGGTGGTGCAGCAAACTGAGGAGGATCAGCAGCAAAATATGGTGGAGCAGCTAAATGTGGTGGTGCATCAAAATGAGGGGGAGCAGCAAGATGGGTTTGAAGATGTTTATGATCTAGAAAACATGATTATTGATCTTTAAATTATGTTTCAACGAATCAAGGAAAGGAAGGAAAGGATGGAAAGCAGGGAAGAGAGCTTTGGTTCTCACAAGTTGGTGTGAAATGGAGTGAAGCAGTTTATGATGATGGTGTTTTTATGTTTTTAGTATGTTTAGTATTTAGGTTGGATAATTAGATGTATGGTTGTAGCTTTAAAAAAATATCAATGAAGAATTTGATGTTTAATTAATTGTTTATGGTTGCTTGTGAATATTTGATTTAAGGAAGTTAACAAACCAAAATTTGCATAAGGGTAAGTGGTGAAAAGAATGTTGAGGGTTTATGGGCAAAGAGGAATTGTTATCTGTGTTTCCCCTGATGTTAAAGGGGTGTTTGGTTTCTTGGATAACAACAGTCTTTTATAAATTTTTTGCTGTTATCTTGTTTTCCAGGCCATTCAAATGGAAGAGACCTTTGTTGATCCCAGTTATGCACTTGATCGAATCCCTTAGCTTGTAAAGGTTTAGTTATCTTGAATAAATTCAACACAACTAAGTATAGAAACTGTCTTTGAGAATATCAAACACTATGCGGAATCTAGTATTTGATCTTAAGAAGAACTTATTGAATGAAACAATAAACAAAAAAACAAAGTTTAACAAACAAAACAGCTTCAATATTATTAATGAATAATACGAATACTCTCCTAGTATTAGGGTTTACAACCTTGAAGCTATATAAATAACGTGTCTAACTCAATGCCCTATGACCTCCTTTTATAGACTAAGGAGTCCTAGTCGGCTTTCAATAACTTTCTATACAAGATAAATCTTTTTAGAGCATTTTCTATATTATCTAAACATATTATACATATCTTACTGACTCTAATACTCCAGCAGCACTAATAAACAATCAGCAGTACTTCTTCTTCTTCTTTTTGGGCTTTAGAATCCTCCCCATCTTCTTAAGTAGTTTCTTGAATTAAACCTTTTACTTTGAGAGGATTCTTACAAACACTTCATCTTTCAGCCTGCATAAATATCTTCCTCAGAAGTTCTCTTGCCATATCAGAATAATCATCCACAACTAGTTTTGCATCCAACATCAAAGTAAGTGTTCCCCTGGACAATGGATAGTCTTTCTCCACCAGCATGTAAATATTTGTTCCAGCTTTTGTAGACACATGATGAACTTCACATGAGTCATACAATCTCCATGTCAAACCTTGATTACCAGCCTGAAACTTCCACATCTTATCATTTTCATTTGGCT